>BMAO01038526.1:0-47569 GCA_019973975.1 Trichonephila clavata
TTTTAGTGGAGTTCCACCCATACGTTCTTGTATCAGTTTATCAAATGTGTTAACACGTATTACTAATTTTATTAAATTACACAATAAACAACAGCAGTAAATGCAATCTTTCAATTATTATTCTACTAATAGAAAAATTAAAACATAATTTTAAAAAATCTTCTTGTGAGTTTTTGTCTTAAGCTGAATAATGGTTTAACACTTAGTTTTCAGGAGAAAGAATCCGAACAAAAATTAATATAACAAAGCACAAAAACTAATGCTTAGGGGAAAAAAAGATACATCATATTTAAAAAAAAATCCATTCAACACTGGTCACGCATTAATAATTTGTTTCATCCAATCAAGGCCTGAGAGCCATCAAAATCTCTTTCAATGAAGCGCAAGATGACATGGGCGCATTCTTCACTTACATCGTTAACAGGAGTGGTTGTAATTAAGTTTTCTCTCATCTCTAGGGAAAAAAATTGAGGACAATAGACGTGTTACTTATGGATGAATTATTAAATGTTAAAAGTTTCAGTTCCATAATAGTCTGAATTTCATTCTTTATCTTTTTCTCTATAGTGTAATTATTTATCAAGTTTATACAAAGGAATTTCAGAAAATTTTGAATTTCTTATAATTATGTCCCTTCATACATTTGCCACACCACTGATTGTTGTTTTTTCCATCTATATACATTAGTGTGTGTCGTTGTCTTTTAAATATCACTGAAGTCTAGTTAATTCGTGAAAAAATTGTATTATTTATTCGTAGAAATATTGATGTGTACAACTTTAATTTAAATATCCTTTCTTAACCTCTTGAGTATCATGTAATCACTGGCAGATACATGATATGTTTAGGGTAAACTCCATTGTAACCAGAGGTGGATGCATATCTTATTTGCATTTAAAACCTGTGTAAACACCACAGAAAACAATAAAAGGTAGATTTTTTAATTATGGTAGTATTAAACTACAAAGTTGTTGCAAAATGTCTAGGTTACCAAAATTTGAAAAAACGGAAAATTAGGAATAAATTTACAATTTTTTGTGAAATTTTTCAAAATGTTCTTTTGGATAAATATATTTTATACACTCGTTGTATAAGTGTATTGTTATTTATGATTATTATATTTCTTCACATCTTCATCACAAATAGATAAATCGGTATCAGGGTCATTGTCATATTAATTGGTTTCTGGCAAATATTCTTATTTTATATCCCTTTCGTTAAAATTCAACGACGATGAAATATTGTCAAGAAAAAGAAGAAAATAAACAACAGAAGTAGTTATACAATACATTACATGATGTACCTTTTGCATCATAATTCAATATTCAATATAAAATTTTACGGAACAGAATATAAACGTGAACTAAATATTTACTGCTAAATTTTTGTTGTTTTTAAAACTGCAATATGCGCCACTATATATCTTTAAAAATCTTAGTAGTACTTGATTACCAAAATGCAACATTCAGTGTTTATAAATTTTTTCCTGGAATTTAAAAACTTTTTTCCCCCTTGGAGTCTGAGCATGTACAGACCTGCCAATGGTTATGGAATTTTATAGTGGTTTGTTAATCGGGATATGTTACGAATGTCAGAAAAACATTTTTGATATAACCGATTTTCAGTCACCAGTTTTTTAAACTCCTTCACTAGCTAATAATAATCGAAATTTCAACATTCCATGCGAAAATAACATTCAGATGTCACATAAAAAAGTATATTTATTTTTCTTGCATTTCCCCTACATGTAGAAAAATGCTCCTAGATTTTGCTGATTTGTTTTATTTTATTTTTTGTCATTTTTGAACTTGCTTTTGTTTTCTGATTTTTTTGCTAAAATTGCAACTGATAGCTTTTTAACACGCTTTTTATAAGTTTCACTTGCATGTAACGGAATCTTAGAACTCGATTTTTACCCACTAATAAAGATCGGATTCATTCGAAATTTTGCACACTTGTCAAGGACCGATGACAATACAATAATTTCATAATTTTGTTCAATTGTTAATTTCAGGATCGTCAGGAATAAGGATAATCAGATTTGGCGACAATTCCACATACTTTTTCTAGATTTGGCGACTAGTTGCATATATAATTTTTTAATTTGGCGACTAGTTCCATATACCATTTTCAGATATGGTGACTAATTTCACACATCATTTCCAGATTTGGTGACTAATTTCAGATTTAGCGACTAAAAGAATAAGGTGTAACCCTAAAGGGAGTGTTTTGAATGAAATCTAATTATATGCATGTATAAAATACACTTGCGGTTAATAGAAATGAAATAAACAAAAAAAGTATTCTGTATCTGAGAAAGTGGAGGGTGGGTGTGTGTTAGCAATTTCAAACCATAATATAAACATTTTTCTGAAAATGAAAATAAAATAAAAAAGGCTCATGCATAAGAAAAAAAAATAGTTTATGTTCTGACTGCTAAATATTTTTTTTATTTTGATGAAGCAATACGCGCTTAGAAATGATGATACGAATTAACATTATAGAAATGCGTTAAAAAGGGGATAATTTGATTGACTCTTAATATTACCATGTTTTTTTTTCACTCTCTTTCTTGAATGTCTGTCCGGATGGAATTTTGTAATTGATTTTAAACTGTATGACTTTCCGTTGAGTTAGAGACTTGAAATTTGGACCACAGCTCAGAAGTGGATCACAGTGCATGAAAATGTGAACAAAAACTGAAAAGAGGAATTTTATACTTTTTATGGTACATTAAAATATTTTTTAATTTGAACTTTTTCTACTTAAAACACTTTTAATTGTTTGACCTGATCTTTTGAGACGGAATCTAATATATAACGATACGGGACTCTTCCGAGGCCCCGTAAACGGAGAGAATAAATATATTTCAGACCCTTTAATAAAAAAATCATTGAAGAGCAAGACTAATTCCAGCAGCCACGTAATTCCGGCTCCAAATAAAACTCAAGGATAAATTCAACAATGAATAAATGATAGTTTAAAAAACTAAAAAACACGCTTTTATTGTAGTTCGAACTAAAAAATGAAAAATAAATTATAGTTTGAAAAAAACTAAAAAACACGCTTTTATACTGAATCGAACTAAAAAGTAAAGAAATAATTCTTAATAAAGAATAAAATGATTAACGAGAGAAAATGAATGTCATTGTGGTAAAAGCGTGGGGTGCTTTGTACTACATTTTTACACTAATTCAGCTTTTCGGAATATAAGTTAGAAATTATAACAATTGATACATTTATAGAACACCCCACGCTTTTACCCCAATGGCATTAATTTTATCTCGTTAATCATTTTATTCTTTATTAAGAATTATTTCTTTACTTTTTAGTTCGATTCAGTATAAAAGCGTATTTTTTAGTTGTTTTCAAACTATAATTTATCAAACTGAAACTGTTTGATTGAAACCAAAACGAAGCAAACTCTAAACCAAAGACATCAAAGCTCGAATTTAATTGATTGAAGTAGAATATGGGGGTTTTGTTTTTCGCCAAATCTGTATTTATAAAATACTCTCATATGCATTAATCTTTAAACATGCTCTATAAGTATTAATTAATCCATCTATCTTCACACACACAGTTTGAGCCTAATATTCATTTTTAATTGTACGGGTTACAAGACTGAATGCATTTAGTAGTATTAAAATGAATGTGTGTGTGTGCATATACAAGTTTAATAAATGTATTATTTTTCAAAATATATGTTTAAAATTACTGAAATTTGATTTTTTCAAAAAACATGTTTTGCGTCTATGGTTAAGATAAATATATTATGAAGGTAACCGATAAAAATTGTATTTAGCATATAATTAATGCATTTCCAAGTATAAAGAAACCTGATAACGTAGTATTCTATTAAACTAATATCAATTTAATATTTAATCCTATTTATACATTTTAGATAATTATATGATGCTTATTAAGTGTTTATGTAACTTTGTTGTTCTATATAATTATACACTGGTGTAAGAAACTAAGCGAATTTGCATATTTTATTGAATTGCATGAAAATAGCCGAACTGAATGAAAAACCACTGCTTCTAGATAAAAATGCAAATCTTGTACATCAAATAATTAATCGTACACGTGTTTGTAGGTGCAGCAAGCTGAAAAACAGGCTTTATAAGCGCGTGAAAGTTAAGACGTATTTTGTTCGCAAGCACACCTCGGCGAAATTATTGGTGTTATTTTGAAGCAATCGGTTCAATTCAAACTGTAACAGTAAAAATGAGTACCCACCAACGTTTAGATGATGGTATAATGTGGTGAATTGTTGGGAGGTTAGAAGCACCCCAATGTCAAACACAGATTTGTAGAAAGTTAAATTTAACACCCAGCTTCATGTGTAACCTATGGAAACCATTCTAGGATACTAGATCCATCGAGAGAAAGCCTGGGTAAGGTCATCCAAGAGCCCCGAGGCCAGAGAAGATCGCCATTTGTTAGCAAGGCGAAACAGAGGGGCTACAGCTTCTTAGCTTTCCCGTTACTTGAATGCAGCCACAGAAAGCCGTGTATCAAGGGTGACTGGTTCAAAAAGACTTCATGCGAGAGGGTTGTCTGCCAGAAGACCTACTGTTTGCGTCCAACTCACGTCTAGGAACAGGAGAGTCCATTTACCACGATGCACACAGCATAGAGATTGGAGTATGGATCAATGGGCTACCGTTCTGTTCACCGATGAGTCCCGATTCAGTCTAAGCACTGATTCTCGCCTTACGTTTTATGGAGAGAACCAGGTACCCGCTACATACCCTCCAATGTCCGAGAAATTGACACTTATGGTGGAGGAAGTTTAATGGTCTGGCCGTACACCTCTCCATATCTTTGTAAGATGCTTTGTGACTCTTGTGAGGTATAGGGATGAGGTCTTGAAGCCCTATGATTTCCTTTTCAGGGGTGCATGTGGTCCTGAGTTTTATTTAATGGACGATAGCACGAGGCCACATATAGAGCTCTTCTGGTCGACAAATTTCTAGAGAGTGAGGATATTCGCCGTAAAATTGGCCAGTCAGGTCTCCCGACCTCAATCCTATAGAGCATGTCCGGGACACTCTGAATAGGGCAATTGCAACTCGCAACTCCCCTCCGAGAACCATCCCGGAAATGAAAACAGCGTTGCTGAACGAGTAAGTCCAATTGCGACAAGAAATGATAAACTGCCTTATTTCAAATGTGACATCACGCTTCGAGGCATGTATAGATGTAATACCGGGCCATAAACCCTATTAACCCATCTCTTTTGTTTATTCTGCAACCGCTGTTTATACCTTCGAATTCCAACGAGTGTTACGCTCGATCATGCGTGTGTTGCAAATGTTGGATAGTTGTTTGTTTTGTATTGTATCAATGTATGTACATATCAAATTTCTTCAAAATTGGTCTAGTAGTTTCGGATATAATCGATCAAGTCTGAAAATGCTCTTAATTTCTTACACCTGTGTATGTAATGAAAGCAACTCGGAAATAAATTTTAATTTCAACAAAAATAGTATTTGCATTCTTTCACCAATGCCTTGAAATTATAGATTTTGTTGATTTCGAAACTTTCAGAAATGTTTTTAATGCTAATGTAATTTAAGTGAGAAATAACTGCGTTTCAGATATTTTTGAATCCTCAAGGCTGTTTTCGCCATGTGTACGAGAGCTTGAACTTAACGTGGAGCACATTTTTAAACAGAAAAACTGTCGCAATTTTTATAAAAATTTTGTGAGATTGTAACTCATGCATTTGCTTATAATATTGTGTTTTTTAAATCTCAAAATATTTCGTAAATATAATTAGGTTTTTTTCTTTTAGCATGTAAAGGGATAGCTCATTTAGCATTACGGTATTGGTGAAAAAAATGCGAAACACATTTTTTAAAAGAAAAATGCGTCAACTCGGGTAAAAATAATGATTAGTTTGAAAAAATAAGTGATTCTCTACTGGGTAGTTAAACCGGAATATAGTATTAATGTTTGAGAGTACTCTTATATCTGAACAAATGTTCTGAATTTGGGTCCTATTCTTTAACATTATCCGAAGACAGCCTTAAATTTCAGAAATTTAAAGACATAATCATACTGCTTAATATTTTGAATTAACTACAACTGTGTGTGCTGCTTCTAAAAACTTATTTTTATTAAGTATATTCAACATACTATTTTAAAGTTTATATTTGATTTTCAAAATATCCTTGTAAATTATTTCAAGTTTAGGTATGGAGATTACATAAGTAGTATGTAATTTTTTTTAAAATAAAAAAAAATATTCTGTTGTATTTTTGTTTATAGGAAAACGTCCATTTTTTTAAAATTACTGTGTGCATTGTTTGAAGATTTCATGAATAAAATAAAATTTAAGCATCTGGACCATATTCAAATAAATGGTAAACATATATTAAAATATTATATTTTTTCCATGCTATCCAGATATAAATTAAAGTGAAAGATACGCAATAAAAACGAACAGGATTAGTTACTATTTAAAAGCATGCTCTAATAATTATAAATAGTAGAATAATTCATTTATTTTATTAGAAAAACAAAATATGTGTCATTAAATATACGTAAGATCAGGGATAATAAAGATAATTGTTTATTTATTGGTTTATTTTAACACAGTAAGCTTTTTTTTTTAAATGAGTCAAATTGATTGTTTTTCAATATATTTATTTTATTCCACAAGAATTATAAACTAATAAACTGCTATAACTATGTACTAACATTAGAACAATCTAGTTTAATTTAACCAAATCTAATCCTAATTCATTTATAGATGCCTCCAAGGAGTAAGAGTTAAGTGTATAATTTACAACGGTATTCTCATTTTACACGTATGCGCTTAAAATCGGATGATAATACCGCAATTCCTGGACAGAGGCTTGGCATTTAAGACACAACGTGGAAATTCTCGGGAGATAATTATCTGGATCCTGTGTAAACATGTTTCTAATAGCACACGTTACAAACTGTGTGTGGTGTGAATTTAGACAATTTCTGGAAAGAGTAAACATTGATTATAGTATCTCACTTTAGATGGTAATTAGATATTACACAACAGTTTACTGCTTATAATCCCGAAATTATTAGTAATTTCAAAGTACTCCTCGATTACAGAAATCCCTGTGTAGTTTTATTAGTATTTTTACGTAAACTTTATTATTTTAGACATATTTTATGTATTTTTTAATACTTTTAAAATATACTTTTTTCTTCATTATTAAATTACTTAAATTTTTGAGTTCAGTTGACAACATTATGTATTTAGAAAAACTATTTAAAAGCAATTTTTAATCATTTTTAATTGTAACGTTTGTTGTATTTATGTACTGCAACATTCTTAAATTGTAAATATGTTGCTGTAATTACTTACTTATTATGAGAAAGAAGAGACAATTCCAAAGCGTTTATTTGAAAGATTTAGCGTAATTTACGTAAGGCTTAAAACATTTTTATACGTGTATATATTTATATATAGTATAGGAATAAAATAAGTGACACTAGGGGATTTCCTTCTAAAAAAAGCTTGGAGAAGAACAGAATTTGCAAGAATTTGAAACTGGCAGCAATTAAAAATGTAAAAAAAGAGTGTCATTGAACCAAAATATGTAAATATTATGATCTCTACAGCTGCCAGTGATATAGAACAATTAACATTGTTTTATAGAATCCGACCTTCTCCCTTAGCAGAAGTTTTCAACATAATAGAAAAACAGAAACCTATTGAATACTTAATACCATTAAATGTACCAGAACCTTTTCAAAAATAAAAGAAAGCAATGATTAATAAACCTGTGTAACATTAATTGGCGCAAAGTAGCCTCATTTAATGCACACACACGCATATATATATATATACCCTTTTCTCATAATGGATTTAGATTTCCTATCCATTATTTCCAATTGGTTTTTGCTCGGTATTATTAACAGAAAGGGGGAAGGTTGGCTGGCCAAAAACATGTTCAACCCCACTTTTATACAGAGAAAATTTTTTAAGAGGAATTTTTTTGTATACAAGCTGTCCTAAGTCAGCAATGTTGATAATATTGTAGCATCCATTCTTTCATATTTTTGATGTGTAACATCTTTCCTCTCGATTGCTGGAGATTTATGGGAGTGATTTCGTGAAAAGGGACGGAAATGAGTAACAGGAAGTTGGGGGAGCCCGCGCTATTCAGTGAAGTTCTGTTTTTCCTCCTTCATTCGGGAGGGGCTCCGCCTCCATCCCCCACAGTCTAGGCCGTGGGATCTTCATTTTTGTTTTCTCACTTTAGGATCAGAGAAGAAGCTAAGTCTTTTAGGCAGAGACGAGGTTAGACAATGACGAACGTGTTTCGATACCTGACTTCGATCGCTCCGAACAATTTAAACAACCGGGTCACAGAGCAGCTGGTGTTGCAATCTATCGCAAACAGAACAACTCACATGTTGTGGCTCGACATATGGATAATACTTATCGTCAAACAAGTGGACTGGATATTATTAATCAAAATATTGGGGGGAGGGGACATATGTGCGGCAAAATGCTTATTTGAAAATGGACAAACAGTTCATTTCTCCGAATCAAACGGTTCAAAAAACTAAAGATTTCCTGCATTTTTTTACTTTTACCATATACCGAAGGTGGTTCTGCTCTTTAAAAAAAAACAAAAAAAACTATCACTCGCTTCCCATGATTTTGAGTGGTGATTTTAAAGTTAACTTCAGTTTGCCGAGCGAATCATAGCTTTTTTGAATGATGAACTCAAGCTCGAAATGAACACAAATCGAAATGTTTCGGCAACTAACAGTGGTACTGTTATTGACGCTATTTTTCAACGGTTTTTAAATACTTTGAAATCACAAGTATATGTGTCATATTTTAGTTATCATAAATTATCATTACCGCTCTTCCCCAAATTGAACTACAAAAATTATTTTTGATAAAAAATTGTATTACTCCTTGTGTTAATTAAATAAAATTTTCATTAAAGATATAATTATTCCATAGAAAATTATTTCCAATCATACTCGATTCATTTTTTTCAGGATTTAAGTTGATATTGCTAATTTACCGCGATAACATGTCAGATGTTACACATCGTATGCGACTACTGTAAGGCTCGTTTCTTTTTTGTATTTTACTCTGTTATTTCAATTTTGTCATATCTTCTTTTAAATTTTGTTGTCGGTTTATCTAGCAATTGCAATTTTTTTAAGTATTAATCATGTTAATTCATCTCTCTCTTGTAGAGAAATTTTGATTATATATACATCCAACTCTTTCATGGTAAATACATTCCTTAGAAGAAAACAGTGTAAGAAAATACATGCGATATATGGTAAAATAGGAGGTGTGTTCCATAAATTTAAAAAAGCTTTTAAGATGAAAGGTCTTTATATACATCCTCCCACCCCCCAAAAAACATGCAAAAAATTAAAAGTAAAACCCATGCTACATATTTATAAGACAAAAACAATTCATTTTTGTTATAAAAAATGTACAACTTGTGTATGAAATGCAACATATAAAATTCAATTTAAAACTTGCAATAAGTCTACTAATTAAATATTTATCGCTTCTTCATAACAAGCTTGCACGTTTATTATTATCCGGATTGAAAATGTTGTCTTTAATACAAGTGTCAGATATGTCTGGATTAACTGTTGGTTTTGATTCAAATGAAGAAGATTGTTTGTTATTAACAGCCTCTGTTAGGTAATTTTGTCCTTACAAATTCTTATTAGCAGCTGATATTTTTGATTTATGAAGTTGATTAAATAATTCTTGATATTATGCTACACAAAATTTCGTAGAAGTTTTAATTACACGCTCTATGTCAGGGTTATGAGTAATAAAATGTTGTCCCATACTTTTAGTAAATTTCAAGCATTCGCAAATTAAACCAACTGTTCACCTTCGACTTCTATTTAATTCTTTATTATCAAAAACTCGTTCAAATTGTTCGCATCCAAAGGGCACGAGTCTTCAGCTTTTTTTTATGAAATTCGTGCTAAAACAGCAACTCCATGAAAAAATTTAAAAAATATTTATACTGTGTTATTTTAAAATCGTATAAAAAATTGTGTTGTTTATATACATATATATGATACAGACGTTTTTAGATCCCATTTTATATTTTTTGCACAAATTTTAAAAAAATATCATTTTTGTCATTCAATATTTTATTATTATTTATTCAATGTTTAAAATGTTACATGAATAGTTAATAAAACGCTTTTTAAGGTATCCGACTACCTTAAACTGTGAATTTTGCCAAAAATTGACACATTTTTTTAGGATTTTATTTTATGGGCGATCTTATTAGGTTTATAAAAATACCAAGTGTATCATTTTCCGTTTACTAGAACAAAAACTACAAGTGTTTTAGTGAAAGCCGATGACATTGTTTTAAGCAAGATGGCATACTTTAAAACGCGTTTTACTCTAAATGTGATTTTTTTTAAAGTTATCAAACAGGGTCAACGATTGCTCAAAAAGTTTTGAACATAATTAACTGAATTTTTTTCTGTAAGTTCTGCAAGTAGTAGAATTATTTTAAACTTCAGATTTATCAAGCACTGCTTTATTAAAAAATTTACAGTCCCTTATGTGAATCTAATCACTGCATTTTTAAGAAGCATTTTCATATGGTAACCGAGATAAAGTATTCTAGTTTTTGTAAAAAGGAAAATATCTCTTATCCTGGGGTCATTTCAAAATTGAATACGATAGCAACACATTAGATTGAAACAATTGAAAATTTGTCTATAAACCTTTGGTGCAGAATGGGCCGCGTTTATGTTATTTTTTTCAATTTTTACCTATTTTTTCCCATTTTAGTAATAATAATTTCTTTTTCTCTTCTTCATTTTAGCACAATTTTCTTGAAATGCACTAAACAAGTCTAAAAATAACAAACAAAAAATCCCCATACATTTTTTTCTTAAAAAAAAGTTGTCGCAACCAGTTGGATACCTTAAAATACACCTTGAATACCTTTTAGAATACACTATTGCTTATCACGTAAACTGAGTGGAATACATATGAAAAAAGACTCATTTGAGGACCATTACAACCATTATTATATCGCGTTGTTAATTGTTTGACTAGAAGTTTATCTAAAGAAATTAATATTTCTCATTTAATTAACTATATGAGGTAGTTTGGAAAGATACAATTAAAGAAAATGATTTTTAAGCATACTTTCCCAAACCTTATTTTTTGTTTATATCGAACACTGATTTAGTTATAGAACTGCTCAAAAATCCAGAAATCATTATAATATTTGAAACTCTTAGATAATCTCGAAGTTAAATGACAAACATAGTATCCTGATAATTGATAATGATAATTATGCTTTAACGGAGTTTCGCATTTGCAATTAGGATGAGTAGTCAGAGATAAATTTAGTTGTCAATTGCAATAAAGGGACCAGTTTCAAATATCACTTAACTCGACATTGTTGTCAGGAAACAACTGAATGGGACTGCAAATCCTAGAGAAGATTATTTGAAGCTTTTCCCGCAAATTGTGAGGAGATCGGAAAGGATTTCGTAGCAACATTTTCAATATGTAGTGACCTTTGGTTATTGATCAATTAATTATACGGTCGGTGTTTCAACTGCTTTACAGAAAAGTGAGTTTTCATTCCCTAATTTTTATGGAATGAGTTTTGAATCGTGCTCAATTTGAAAGGAAAGAATGAATCCTGATTAAATGGACTTTTTTTTACATGCCAGAATTATGTGTCCTGTATAATATAATAAAATAATTACTTTCGAAACAATAATGTAATTCCAGATACATTCTGTAACTGTGAAGCTACAACTAAATTAATGAAAGCAATATCCCATTAAAATGAATAAAAGAGTATGTAAAAACTATGGTAAAACGTTTGTTGGAAATTTACATCAGCTTAAAAGTTTATATGAAATTGGAGTTCTTAGGCAATTTATAATTATTATAAATTTTGTTATTTCAAACACGAAGTACAGTATCAGTTTATTTGCAAATACATTAATATATCAAGATATATACTTTGTATATTTAATGGGAAGAGAAGTACTTTTTTATTCCTGAAGACCTATGTATTAAAATATATAGTAAATCTGATACTCTATTGATTAGTTGCAATATATAAACATTAAACATATATCTGATAAGCAATTTTTAAATTATATTGTTTTGTCAATTTTTAAGCCGTAGTAAATTGAAAAAAAATCACTAATTTTATTTATAAAAAATATAATTAATATAGCAAAGAAACCCGTACGTATCAGAATCTCAGCAGTTTGATCATCCATGCCACTAAAAAAAGCATCATTATACAGACCATAAGAAATATATATATAATAATTTTTGTATTGTTTTTGAAGTAAAAAGGAAAATTAAAACTCTCAAAATTCCTTTTATATAAATATAAGTAAATATCAGTAATTTCATTCCTCAAATTCATTCAACCATCTCCTTAAATATCATTTCATAATTTACTTACAGATATAAAAGATTTAGTTAAGATAAACAATATTGTGCACCTTATTGATTACAAAAAATTGAGAAAACAAACTGAATTTTAAGGGAAAGAAAACAAGAAATTTAAGGTATCCGACTGGGTTTGGAGCCAATATTCTAAAATGTAACTTAAATTACTCAATTGTTATTTTTTAAGTAAGTATGTCGAAAAACTATAAAAATAGAGAAAACAGAATATTTTGAAAAATTATTTTTCAAAAAATTCAGAAATTTGAATCATAATATAACAAAAATTTGCTCTTTCGTTAACAACTCTAACAAAATATATATGACAAAAACAAATACAAGTTTTTTTTTAATATTTAACTATGATGTATGCTATGAAAATCTCAAGTCTTACAATAAAATAATGAAATATAGAAAAACCTAGTTGAAAAAAACCTAGAATTTAAAAAAAAAATTGTTTTCCTTGAAAAAGTACATTAAAAATACTTTAGATGAAAACATACCCTTAGCTAATAAATAACACAAGGTATTTATTATAATATGAAGGACCAACTTAGAAACTTTCAGAAGAATATTTCAATTATTTTAGGATATATATTACTACGAACCATTATGTACAAAAATAACATTTTTCAAAAAATGTGAAATGAACATTATGCTTGCAATAGAGCTTTTTAATTACTTAGGAAGGTATTAAAACTCACCAGGTTTCTACGTGGTGCCTTCCTAAACCTCATACTTCAAGTTTTTATATTTTTTAAATGGTGTTTCTTTTGTACGAGGCCTTTCTTGTCTGGTTTAAAGCCTCCTTGAATCGAAGATTCTCGTATTATAGATATGCCAAAAATATCCCTGTATTTTAGGTCCTAATTCCATTTCTAACTTTTGAATCAGAGGTAATATACCCGCAAATACAGAAATAAAAGTTATTGCAGTATAAATCCCTAAGCAGAGTGTTTGTATCTCAACAAAGGTCTCTTTCGGGATTATACTCCACACAACATTGTTAAAGCTTTCATTGCAGTTCTTAATTTTCTCGTGAAGACATTTTCTAAGAAGATTTTGATCGCAAAGATCCATATGCCTTTTTAACAGAATTAATAACTGAATTTTGAAAATTATTTGATTTTTGTTGCAATGTATCTCCAACAAATTCTGCTCTTTGGGAATCTCTTCTTTTTTGGCCTCACTGATTTTGTTTTAGCATAACTTTAATTTTATAAATATAACTATAATTCTCTATATAAAATTACTAATAAGAGTGATCTAAAGAGCTCTAATTTTGAACACAACTGATAAAAAAGGCAGTAACTCATTTATTTCGAAACAAACATATCAATCATTTAACTGTTGCCTATTCGAAAGTAAAATATATAAATTAAAATATTTATATAGTGAAATATAAAGTTCACTAAACATGAAAATAATTCGTTAAAATATTTTAAATTTTAAAAAATCTTATTTTGTGGGTGAAAATTAACCCCAAACACCCTTTTCCAGTTTCGGATTTAAATCCCCGATTTCCCGATTTTGGCTTACTGCCCTAAACAAAAAGTGCTGTAACACTTTTTTGTTCTAAATGACTGAGAGTTAAAAGTAAGATATTTATAAAAGCCTATTAAAAGGCTACAAATATAGACTAAAAATAAAGTTTCATTTTTTTTACAAAAATTATGATTTTAAATCAGACGGATACCTTAAATATACAATATGAGAAATTCTACACGGGCGGAATTGATTAACCACTGCAACATATATATATATTTAACTTTTAATTTCTATTTTTAAATTTGCTTTGACTAGCCAAAATATATAAAAAAAGACTATCCAAAATTCAATTAAAAATTAATAAATTGTCAATTTATTATTAAATTTAAATATATTAATCGGTTGTGAAAATTTTGATTTTAATTATATCTAGCACAGACGGTTTGGACAAATAATAATTTGTTTTCTTATAGCATATTTATACCACTTTTCCTATTTTAACAAGATAATAACAACATTGCCTTTCAATTCATACCTAATTATAATATGAAGGCTTTAAAATAATAAACCATCTGATGATGTTATTGATATCAACAGAATTTTTAAAGATATCTTAAAACAATGCCATCCTTTTGCTGAATTCCATAAAGTGAAAAAGCCACTCAAGTCTTTTTTTTTTATTCGTTTTATCCATTTCCCATGCTGAATCCAGAGATAGTTGCAAAAGTCAAGACTGACATTGAAGAAAGAGCCTTCTTAAGAAGAGCTAGAAAGTAATGTCGCTGTGTGTGCCGAAAAAATACTAAAGTTCTTTGTGGATACTGTGCTCTTGTAGGAAAGAGAAAGAGAAAAAATGAAAACAAGCGACATCTTTCTGGCCGATAAAACGTGTTTATTCTGTAGGAAAAGGAGGTATAAGTACGCTATTACCCAGAGCATGGCAGATCCGATGACACTTCTCACATCTGCTCACCGCATCGATAAAGCACTACGGCTTCTCTATCATTTCTTTAGGGATATTTCATAGAATGCGGGGTCTTAGAAAGCTTTCGAATGCCACATTTAAAAATGTTTGCATTTCTCTCCAAATAAAGGCATTTGGTAGTGGTTCGAAAATGATACTGCGTTTGTAATTGTGTGCGGATATAAAATAATTTATTTTCCTAAATGCTATGTAGCTTTAGGAAATGGTTAGAGTAAATATTTAAAAAGTGTTTAGTAGCTAACACATTTTAAACATTTAACACACAAAAAAGTATGCAAATAACTACCTAGCTTCAATGAATTAATTATTTAAAAATATTTTATGGAAATGGGAGAGAATTATGCATGTAAATATAAGTATGATTTCACTACAGGTATTTCGTAGCTGCAAGACCATTTTCATGCAAAAATAGCTGTACAATGTAAAAAAAAAACATATTTCTCTAGATTTTTAATTAAAATACAGAATTATATACTTATTTTCATTAAAAATTGCTTGCAATTGACTAAATTAATGTTCACTCTATGTTTACTTGTAGAAATCTCGATAAGAACTTAATGCTTATTCATCAGTGATTTTTATACCAATTCAACTTCCTTAACTGAATCTTATTTATGTAAAACAATAAAAGAACCATATCAATATTCCTATGCATTTAAATACTCGAAAACCATCTCAGAAAAACACATGAGATCCACAAGTTCTGCAAAACCCTTAGGGATTTTTGTATTTATATAGAAACAGGTTATTTACATGCATTCATTGCCATAAAATTTATACTAGAAGCATATATGGGATTGTTACGAAGCTTGACATGGAGGGACATGCCAAACAGAAATGTAAACGATTAGAAATGCAGAGTGATTAGGTATTCAGTAATGTCCCCAGAGGGTGTTGTAAGAAGGTAAGAAGAGTCTTTGTTTGCATATGTTTAATCTGTTGCAGATTGGTACTTTTTTAACTAGATATGCCATTACGACGACATCGAAGACAATATCAGCTGCTGACATAGTTCTAGATTGGAAAAATCATAGGCAAGATGAAAATCGGGTGGTCATCTATGCAAGTAAAGCTAGCCATCTAGATTATTCTGATTTTACAGTGAAAAAGTGTTTGCATCAGTATAAAAAGAGAGGTCTCTTACAGAGTGACCATACTCTGGACACCTTCTTCAGACCAACAGGCGAGAATGCCATCAAATCTACGACACGTACACTAAGTACCAGCTTTCTCATGGTCCGTTATCCATACACAAACATAACTTTCACTGCAGATCTCTATACCAGTACTTACCATCGCAAAGCGCATGGCTGAAGAACAGCTGCTACCGCAATGCCCATTACCTGTACTACACTGAAAATCACTTCCTGCAATCCATTTAGGAAAGACACTGGGCTCAAAAGGATTGCACTGCAACCGATTGGAACTATATCCTCTTCTGCGACAAATCTAGATTCAATTTGGACAGCAATGACAATCGCATACGTCTGTGGTAGCACCGTGGAGAACGCCTAAATCCTGCCTTCGCTGTACAACGCCACACCAATCCTACAACTAGTGTGATGGTATGGAGTGCCATGACACGTGGTCACCCATAATATAGATCTATGTCACCATGACCAACAAGCGGTACAATTGTGACATCCTTCAGCAACATGTGTTGCAACTCATGGCAAGACTCCCAGTATCCATTTTTCAAGTAGACAATTTTTATTGGCAAGCAGAAAAGATTTCATAAGACTGCCTTCATAACATTCCCACCATTCCTTAACCAGCTCGAGAGAGATCCCCAGATTTATTACTGATTTATCATATCCGGGATCACTTTGGAGTTCTAGGTGAGTAGCTTTCGAATTTGATTGAATTAGAGCTACAATTATAGCATCTGAGGAACAAAATGTTGTAAGATATCATATGGGGCTTGTATATCGGAATGCCTGTCCGTATCACATCATGCATCATGCTAGAGAGGTTTCAAAAGGATACTAAAACCTTCTCATTCACTTGTATTTTTTTTCAATATTTGATTATTACTTTACTTTTATTTTGTAATTACTTAAATTAATGTTGTAGTTATGTACGTAAAATTTAATTTGATTTTGACATTTATTTCTTGGTCCTAACATTTTTAAGGCAATGTGTGTATTTATAATGTCCTTAGAATCACTACAGCTTTATTGGATTTTAAACTACATCTTAAATAAATAAGTAATTTATATTTTAAAATATAGAAAGGAGTTCCAATTATTGTATATGCAATTAAACTGTTTTAACACATTAAATGTATTAATATGTATACCATTTATCTACTTATTTATCAAATTAAAACTTTAACTGTTTTTTCCTACTAACTTAAGCATATTATTTTTATTTGGCATTTATTTATGAAAAATTATTTCACTTTATTTATCTCATCATCCGTAACAGAAAAAACTAATAGTGAAGAGCAACAACTTTACACTTGCTGCCGAATAACACTATTTTATGTTAAATGAAACATAAACTAATTTTTTTTGCTATATATATATCTAAGCAATTTACAACATTTGTCTAAGTCAGCGTTTCTCAAACTATGTGGTGGGCCCCCTAGGGGGATGGATCATGGCCTATTGAAAAGTCGAAAACAAAAGATTGTTTTAAAAATTTAATAAAATGAAAGTAACAAACAAAATAATTTTTGACATAATAAAAAATAAAATTTACATTTACACTGATATAATACTCTTACAAATGTATCAGTAATTCACAATGAATTTAATAACTAATTTTTGCAAAACAGGAACAAGTTTAATAATCAATATTGCCCCCATGTTCTTGTCATCTATAAAATTATAAACAAAAATCAACACTTATCTCGATAATTTGCACGAATTCTAAAAAAATCCATTAACTAAAGATTTAAAGTTACGCTCTTAACTCCCAGATTCCTCCGTTTTCAGTGTAGGCGCATGTATGGGATGTATTAGGGGGAGGGGGATAAGAAAATGAATTAATAATGAACTCGTCTGATGTAAGTAAATCCCTCGCAAATGCTGTCAATGTACTTTTATTGCATTCCAAAGCCTTCGAAATAATTTTATAAAAAGCAGTGCACAGAAAACATTGCAAGAAATACCTATATATACGTCCGAGGCATTTAACGCACCTGTTGAGCAAGACGTACATGTACGTCGAGGCCACTTAAGAGGTTAAAATCGTGTTGTAATCTTAGCATCAAAATATATTATTATTGAATTCAATACATTGTTACTTACTGTGGAGGCGTGATGTAAATTATGATTGGATATTGGGTCGTAAATATTGAAAGATTGAGAAGCACCAATCGAAGTAATATTATTTGCAATATGTTAGTATTCCATTGATACTAATTCACATGTTTATTTTTTAAATCACCTGGAGAAAAAATTATCAGTTTTAATAAAGATATATATAGTTAAAGTTTTTCAAACTTTTTTTTTCGTATTGCAAATTGAAATTCTTATTGTTTGCTTATTTCTTAATTAATTAATTTTTTTTGCCCTAAAAGATATGGGCAGGTATGTTTTGAAATAGATACGGACGATTTTTTTAAGAATATGCCGCAGGCAACTTAGTTTTTTTCCCTGGGATATGATTTTCTATCATTATATTATGTTAAACATTCTGTATGTTCAAATATTTAAAACTAAAATATATTTTGCAGCATAGCGTGCTATTAACAGAATTCAGTAATTATATTTTATCATCTATTTTTTTCTGCCAAATTTTTGTTAAGGAGCTAAAATTATCTGTTTACTTGAGCTTTAAAATACGTTATAAAATAGATAATGTAACCTCCATATATATACAAATAACTTTTTCTAAGTAATTTATGCAAAGAAGAGAGTTTTTAAGGCTAATTTTATGAAGTAAAAAAAAACATGTACGTTTTTTCATAGATTTCATCCATTATGTACGTGTAACAATATGTATATTTTTTATAGATATTTTTTCAAATTTTTAATACATATTATAATTTATTGTAAAGAAAATTAGTGAAAAAACTTTGCGTGAGATATTTATCGCAACCAGGGGAGTTTGATAAACATCGTAAATCTATTCATATACTGTTTAAAAAGTTTAAAAGTAACTTCTCAGGATTATATTAAAATTTTTGAAATTAATTTATCATGAAAAAGTTTTTTTATTGGAAAAATGTAGTTTATTATGAAATAAAAAAAATATTGCCTTTAAGAATGTATGATATGTAGTTGGTGCATAATAATTTGCACGCATTTCATTTTATTCTGTTAAACATGAAACCTTATGCTTTTTGTATTTTCAAATTGTGAGAAATGTGTCTCTTTTTTCCAGATTCCACTTTTTTTTTACCTAATTAAGTATAAGGGATAATTACCATGCAGAGAAAGATTGATGCAATTTAAATCTGCGGAAGATTACACTCATCCCATTGGTATGGTGTGGTAGTTTGAAGATGGGTTGACAGTTCAGGTGGCATCCTCGTCACATGACAAAGGTTCCAAATAACAAGGTCGACCCCTAAATAGTCCTCGTGTTGTTTTATATTGCGACGTTAATAATCTCTCACTCACTCCAACGATATAAAAGTCACACTTCTCTTAGTATAATTCCTTTTATTAATTTTCCCATGAAATAATGGGTTAATATCAGAATAAGAGAGCAAATTTTTTCCGAAAGAATACGATAAAAGACGCTGTTTAAACTAGTTCCATTTAAATATTTTGCGGGTTATTAACGAAATATTATAATACTTTTTTAATTAAAAATAACAAAAAATAATGTTACTATTTATAATTAATTTATGCTGAATTATGTACACTAGTATGTGAGAAATATGTATTTTCTTGAATACAATGCAAGTAAGGAATATTCTTTTCAATAATAATTTTTTTAAAATGCAATTGTTATTTCAGCATGAATTAAAATTCAGTTTAACACGCTCCTCTTTGATCAAACTTACTTATATGAACTGTAGCTCTTAAGAAACTAAATTTACTTATTTTCATTCCTAAGTAAAAGAGTAATTTCCGAAATTCCGACAAACCCCTATAGAACCTGCATAGCTTTTAACCTTATCATTGCAATTTGAATTTCATATTAATTTCTAAGAAACCATTTTTGAATACAATATTCTCTGAATTCAAATTATGTGATTTTAATTATGTTTCTCACTCACGTGCAGAAAATAAAGAACTTTGAATGCATAATTATTTTCCAAATTTTGAACTTATCATTCTTAAAAGATGGTTATCAGAATATTCTAGGATACTAATTGGCTGTTTCCCACGTACTCCCGCGGAATAGAAGAATTTTGAATTGGTAAAATTACTTGAATATGAAATTTTGTTAGCAAAAGTAATCTTAATTTCGGATTAAAAATAGGAAATACTTGAGTTAACAAATTCTGCGAAATGAATTACAAAATATGTTGAGACGAAAAGGCAAACAAATATGTAAAAATCACATTTTTATCAAATAAATATATTGAAATATCGTATTTTATTCTAGTAGCATTTTATTTTTGCACATAATTTGGGCCGCGGTAGCTGAAAGATGAAAGCCATAGACACGGGGCTGGAGTCTTACGAGTTCAAGCCAAGTGCCGCTAAAGATCCTTCTTGCAGGGTGTTGCACGTTATATTAGTCGAAGCTTAATCTGATGTGGGGTGAGGTAGTTTAGTGGTCAAGATAACGGACAAGTGACTCGTGTGTTCGAACCTAGTAATGCTGAAGTCCCGCCGTGTAGGAGAGGGGGGAGGTCTGATGCACGTTAAATTTGTCAGTTCGCAAATGTCCTCCAGTGGGTGTGGTGTGGGAGTTTGAATAGGAGGCACCAGCTCACAGAAGACATCCTTGTCACTTGACATTGGTTCAAGAATATTAGGTTCGTCGCCAAAAGCTCTCGTGTTGAAACTCACTCAACTCAACTTGATCTCGTGTGGAAGTAAGGTGAGATAGTGATATCAGCTCATGTGTCGTCCTAGTCACTTGACCTAATTAAAATTTACAAGCTACAATTTTTAGGTGTTTTTTTTTCAAGGTACATAAAAATAAGTCTCATTCGTTCACGTGCTATTATAAAAGAAAAAAAAACAAAATCTGAGACTTTCTTACTGCATCCGTTCCGAAAAAAAGGTAGCACACTTTTTATTCGGCTCCCTTTTTTATGTCTTGAAATTATGTTATTTGTTGAAAAGATAAATAGAAAAGAACAAATAGTTAAAAGCTTTTTTCCTTATTCCACACATCAGCTATAACTCAAATACATTTGCGTTCAGTATATTTTTGAAGGAATTTGCAGTTAGGAAAAAAAATATTTTTAAATGGTAAAAATAATCAATGTAACAGCAATTTAGAAAAAGAAATCCCTTCAGAAAAAAAAATCAGAATTTTGAACAGAAAATAGGATTACAATATTTCTTTAAGTCCATAAGAAATAAAGAATTCATCTAGTTTTAGAAAGTGAGTGATTTTAGGGTTCATTGGCGCGAGAGTTAGTTTCGGCTATACTGCTTCAAACATTGTTTTTAATTCTTCATAGTGTTTAAGACAATTGTTAAAAATTCTAAATATAAATACATTAAAACATTATGTAAAAGCTAATATTTATTAAAATCGTATTAAAAACAGTTATTCATAATTCTTGTACTATAAAAATGCTACAAAGTAATTTTAGAACATCGAAGATAAAAAAAAACACTAAATCTACTCACAATATTTACAAATGGAGTTAAAACATTTAGGTGAACTATTTTTTCCGACTCTTTGACGACGTCAAGTATTGCTTCAAACCAGTCTTTATGTTCCAATCCATAGGGCTTCATCCACGCCATACATGATTATATCCTCGTCTTCTGATGTATAATTTATCGAAATCTTTTTTTAGGCTTATGAGGTGTCCTTCTAATTTCAATATCGGGGTCAGTTTGTGTTGTGAGCTTTTTCCAATTTTTTCTACTTTGCTGCAAATTATTCCCGCTTTAGATATAGTGGAAGTTCGACTAATGGATTTGTCAGTGGCAGTGTTAACTAATGTGACAGTTGAATGAGTATCTGATTTTGAAGATGTGGACATAAAGAGGTTTGCTTGAGTTGATGATGTGGAAACTGCAAAGATAAAGGAAGAAATTTTTTATAAAGGAGGGCATATTATTTGTGTAATACTTTCATCCGTTTGTGTACAGTTGTATTACAGTTTTAGTAACCTGTGCATATGTTTGAGATAACTGTGAATGTATTAATTTTCTGACTTCTAATTAATATATGTTTTTATTAGATTTAGTTTTTTGTATTTGTTTTTCAGTTTTCTATTTTCGGCAAAGCTTCGAATCGTCAGAGTAGTTTGTGAACAGTTAATGCATTTTTTATTTTGGCTGCAATATGTGGAAGAATGCCCTACAGATGCACACCTAGAGCATGCTAGATGTAGGCGGCAGGAAGTTTGTGAATGTCCGAACCTCTGGCACTTAAATCAGCGCATAGGATTCGGGATGTAAGGTCGTATTTTGCAGTTCAGATATCCAGCTTTAATAGTTTGAGGAAGTTTGGGGCTGTTAAAAGTTCAAATTAAATATTTTGTAGGCATAGTTGTTACATCCCTTTTAATTATGATACGTCTAATCTGAATAACACCCTGCTCAGAAGATCATTCCAGGATTTCTGCTTCAGGGTTAAACAAAAGATCTGGTTCGGAAAAGACACCTCGGCAGTAGTTCAGCGATTTCTGTGGACGTAAAGTAACAGGAAAATTTAAAAAGGATTTTGCGAGTAAAAATGCTTTTGATTGTACAGCGGTGATTGTATCAATGAGTAGATCACCGGATCGCAATATTTTTACAGATTTCGGTTCACAACCTGTTACAGTTAGAGATTTATGTATGGACAAGGGCGATAATTTTGACATGGTATTGTTCGGTAGAAATAGCAATAAAAATCTTGTGTGAGAAGCAATGTCGTCTATGTTAATGTTGAGTAATGCGAGGCCTTTACCCGGGCACAGCTGATTTCAATACATAAGCGTGACCAAAACTTCATCCTGGCGTGACTTCACCCACCACGGAGTCCAACAAGGGAGACAGTGGGCCAGTCAACTGACATTTGTCAGGCTCGGTGCTTACCTTGAGTACACCCAGAATATAGTGCTACAACATCAGGGGGAGGATCCAATGGGTAAACCCGCCACCCCTTATCTGCAGCACTTCCCCTACAGCAATGTCTCCAAAGAGATTTATTACCAGCCAATTGACAAGAGTGAGCTCACTCCTGCCTCCCGTTTACAGCGAAGCGTGGGCCAAGGGAAACGCACAGGTATCCCTAGGACACCATTTTCCTCCTTACGGGACGCCGCAAACGGCTAACATGCGAGTCGGAAAACCAACGGTGTTAGTTAAAAAAACCAAGTACTCAAAAAAAAAAGTAATAATATGAAAATAGAAATTAATAGTTGAAAAAATTCAAACTAATTTAACGCAATGCAAAATGAATACAAAAATATGTTATTAATAACAAATAATTAGTAATCCAACCTAAATAAATAAGTTCATAAATTGTCATTATACATTAAAAAATTGTATTTGTGATCTGGACGAGAAAAAAAAGAAAGGATGAAATGAATGACAAGGGGTTGCAAATAGAAAATGATCACTAGAGTACCCCGGGTTCATGAAGCCCGTGTTTACCAAAGGCAGTAAACCCCTTGGAAAAAGGAAAAGATCTCTAGGGCACCTCGGGATTGTGACACCCGTACCCACCTAAAGAAGGTGATCCCCTGAGAGGCAACTTTCAGGGAGAGGGGAATCCAGAAGGATACAACATTTTGAAGTATTCTCTCTCTCTCTCTCTCTGATAAAATATATGCAATTAGTACTTGTGAAAGTTTGACAGCCTGGATTTTTCTTTGTTCAAGAACATTTTTCTTATTCTACTTCAGATTTTCTGTTCAGAATAATAAAAGCGTTTCAGGAATCAGCTTATAACTGTGCGATATATTTTAAAATTACATCATGACAAAGAAATTTTGATAATTACATTTTCTGCATACAATGTCGTAGCTGCCTTTTATGTAATGTTTCTTGATAAGTATAAACAGACTAAGACGTATGTAGAAGTAATATGGCAACGAGAATTTTTGACTAAGAATTTGCATTACATATAGTGATATAGAGCTTTCAGGACTCAAGAAGACACATTTTTGTTACAAAAAATTCATAACAACAGTTAGACTAAAAAAAACTTTGTTTAACAAAACAGAATATCTTCATTAAGAATGAATGCATGTTAAATACTATTATGTTTGACCTTATGTAAATCCATAAATATATGATTATGCTTAAGCATTGCTTATTATATGCAATATAAAAAGTTCGATGAATGGAATTAGAATTAATATTTATACAAATCTATCGCGGAAACTTGTTGAGTAAATTTCATCCTGTTCTGAATTCAGCTCAAAACAATGAGTTAATATTCACTTCATATTGAGTACAACTGAGCGGAACCTAAATAAAACATTTCTTAAATAAAATGGATATATGGTGCACGTTAGGTTTCTAAAGAAAATTTAAAGCAAAATAACGGTATATATATATATATATATATATATATATATATATATATATATATATATATATGTAGCGTAGTCGCGGGTTATTTTTTCTGGTTATTTCTATGGAGATTTGTCGATATGATGATTTCTTGATACACATATAACTACTTCTTCTTTGGTTTTAATCTTTCATTCATGTTTACAGGTATATGAAATGCAAGCTGATTTAGATTAATTAACGAAAACGCATGAACACAAACACTTAGCAGAAGCGACAAATAGAAGCGAAGAGGACATGTTGACAAACATAGAAAGAACAAAGAGAATAAGCACACAGCGCTCTGGGTTCAATGACTGGCGGTGAAGTTCGCGCGACTCCTTTCTAACGAGAGCCACAATTGGTTGCAAATGCGAGGGAGCAATTAGATTAAGATTACCGCATGCCGGCCGGGTGGCGTAGTTGGTTTGTCGCTGACCTTCTACACCCAAGGTTGCGGGTTCGACCCCGGCCCAAGTCGGTGGATTTTCTTGATACAGAAAATCGACAGCACCCTTGTCGTATGATTATACCGCATGTGAAAGATCCTTAGAGTATCTGTTTGGCTCGGATGCTCTCGGAAAAATTAAATCCTATTACAATGTTCGCAGCGTCAAGAACTCAGGTGCCTCCATCTGTGGAGGAAACTGGGCGTCAAAATTGATTGCTGTAATTGGTATCGCCTATATGGTGCAGCGCTTAAAAAATGGTACCAGCTCCTGGTGAATGTTCTAGGTCTGCAAAGGTTTAAAATGCTAATATGCTCAGCCCCTTTGAAAAAAAAAGATTACCACATTAGTATTGTACCAAAGTACAAGAAACTATTTAAAAGGAGTTAATTTAAGAAATACTAGAGGGAGTCATTACACACACATATATCTATAATAAAATAAATTTAATTTACCTAGATAGAAAGGATATAAGAATATCATCGCTCTGTGTGTGAAAGCATTTATAACTTTTTTTATTGAAATATATTATATATGAGGTGGTTAACATAAAAACCATATAATTCGATGTTCCATTCATGCATCCTAATAAAGAATCTGATAGTTCTAAGAAAAATATGACAACACGCAAGATGTACATTATTCGTTTGATACATAATTACATTTTATTTACTTCCATCGAATATTAATTCAGTGCGTTTCAATTAAAATGATCAAATCTCTAATGTCTTTGATGGTTCTAGAAAAACCGTATTTCCCGTAACAAATACCGCAGTATAATTAGAGAGTTCTTAAAATGACCATCTCTTCTCACAACTACAATCCACACACTGTGCAAACAAATTTATTTGAGGAAGAATGATCCAGACATTCTCTACTGAGAATCGTAAGCAATTTAATGAGAAAAAAATATTCTGTTTTATCAGATGGGTACTTGAAGAATCGATTGTTTTTCCCAACGACTAGTAACTTCAGCGTAAATTATCTTAAATGCATGTTATCTATAATCTTAGTGTTTGTTGAAATATCATAGTAGAAAAGAGAGAGATTTTTAGCTTAAAAAAATTCATATGCAGTAATGCGCATTTACAGTTTTTGAAATCAAATAAACTAAGTTTAATTTGAAGGGAAAAAAAACAGCTTGAACTGATTTTATAAGTTTATATATTTAATATAAACGATCAAGGGTATTATATAATTTTACTTGCGTATTTTTAATTTTACAATTGCAATTTGCTAAATTTTTAAGAAACACTTATTGTTTCGTTTTTGAAGATAATTTATTTTCTCAGCTGTTTTTAGACTGTTCTAATCGAGTTGTTATGAAAGTATATACAATTATACAATTAGTAAATTATAAAATAATATCTCTGAAACTAACAGTACAGGTTATTTAAGTAAGTTGAATATAAAAAAAAATATTACTCTTATCAGCTGTTAATATTTTTTTATAAACGGTTTTCTCACACATTTTGAAAAAAAAATCCGTATTGTTATTTAATTATGAGTACATAAAAATAATTAACAGATAGAATTTTTATTTATTTACTTTTTTCAAATTGAACAAATATTGGAATTTGTGAAAATAATATTAATGACCTCATTTTCTATTTTTAAATACCTTTTAATAACATTTTAATAAGATACAGACAAGTAATAAATAATTTTTTAACTCAACAAGACAATTTTTAGAAATTTATGTCTTGCAAATATTGACTCCAAACTAACAAAAAGAGAGCGACTTTATGCTATATTTAATTTAAACTTATCCAATTTTCTGCAATTAGGTTAAACATTAAGAACTAAATTGGCAATTTTTTTGAGAATATTGCAACATTTATAAGTTATCTTACAACAGAAATAATTCAAGAAATAATTCGTATGGTAACAAATTCATATGTAAAATATAAAGTTTGAAAGAGCTTTTGTGTTTACATCTCCATTCACGTTTTTCCTTGCTAGAAATGAACGTAATTTTAAATAACATATTTTTAAAATAAAAAAAGTCTCTTTGAAATCTTTTTTAGTTTCTAAGAGTTTCCACACACTTTCAATGCACTAACAGAATATCAACATAAAAAAAAGAGTTAACCCGCCATCACTCGCGTGAAAAAAAAATTACCTATAATTTTCGCACAGGTGTCATACCCAAGAGTGTTTGCATTGTGTTTTTACCGTAAAATTTGTATACAAAGATTGAAAAAGAAGAAAAATAGGAAAAACAACATGTTTATAACATTTTTGGCATGTAAATTTAGTTTTCTTTTTCCTTTTATAAGGGAATTCAGTGCATTGTTTATACACCACTTTAATCTCGTCCTGAGTGAGTGCGATGTTTTCACAGGATCTTAATTTGTTTTTTAATTTATATCTTTTTCAAACTAAACATATAAGAGTACACTTCTCTATTTTTTCATTTAAAAATTTTTAACTTCCTTTTTATTTTCTCTTATTTTGTTTCAGCAATATTTTTTTTTCAAAAAATCATCTGAAAGTGGATACCAGTTATCACTTTTAAAATTACGTTCTTCTCAAATGTTTTTGTGCCTCTACATATAAAATACTTATTTGCAGCACTGTCTCCTTTTTCTAAATCTGTATCGATTTCAGTGGAGGAATCATACTTGCTGTTATACTCATCATCATTTGACTTTTCCTTATCATAACCATGAAGAGAATTTCTTAATCCAAAAATACTGTTGTACTATATCTAATAAATACTGTATCTATTAAATTATTTAAATATCACATTTCTTCATCATAACTACAATAATACGTCATAACATAAGGAATATTTAAAGCATGCTCATGCATTCAGAACTGAAACGGTGATTCACGTGTAGGGTATGACATTGACGAAGATGCGATATCCAAAAATATATATTTAGAATTTGCCTGCAAACTAAGGCCCCCTCAGAGGATATGATCTTAATGTCAGCTATATGATAAATTATCCATTTTTTAAAAAAGGCTTAGAAGGAGCGTTGAAAAAAGTGAGACGATGGGTATGACACACCCTACGCGAGAAGTACCGGGTTAAGGCAAGCCGCATTAAAGGCAGTTCATTGCTCAAACCTGTACCTGGACCATGACAATCAACATATTACAGAGTAATTAGAGACACTTAAGACTCCACAAAAATATACTTTTGCTTCATCTGCATAAAATTTACTTTATTGTTAATATGTTACTCGCTCGATTTCGGCTCAGGTCATCTTAGGTCATTTTGTATTTCAGGTAAATATAAACAATACTTTTCAGGTATGAAATGGGGCGGGTACATAAAAGAGTATTGTATGCATTTCATGATAGAACATTTAATTTCACTTTTGTCACACACAACTTAGAATTCAACATTTCTTATTAAATCACTTTTTGTGCCAAAATATCAATTAAAGCAGTTATTTAAATTGATCCTCCGGCCAAAATAACTTATTTTTTTAAAAAATTTAATATCGTGATTTACATAAATAGATTTGAAAATATTTAAAATGTTTAAATATTTTTTTCTGAAAAATCTGTCAGTATTGTATATATCAGAGGGTTAATATTGAATCTAAAGCTAAACGAAACACAGTAAGGCAATCTACTTATAATTTCAAAACATGGGTTTAAAACACAAGTTTTAGGCACTACATGTGTAGTCAAATAATTTAATATTAATTGACAACCGAAGCATCATTAGTGCAGCCTGTGGCACTGGCATAATTACATATGTTTACAACAATCAGAAATTTTAGGCAGTGTTATTTGAGAAACGTCGGTATAGATTACGCAGAATATGATTCATTGTAATGCTATGTGTTTCATCCAACTGGATGAAGTTTCAGTCTAAAGTGCAGCATTGAATTATCGGTCTATGGTTGATATAAGTGACGTTGATCTTGTGCAATAAGACTAAACAGTACGCTTAATAAGTTTAAATAATTGTAGGATTTATTTATTTAGCATATATGCAAGATAATACATTTGTATACACAACAAATTTGTATTGCAAATCCATTGATGCAGAGTAATGTCATGTATTACTCAGACCAGACTGATTGGAACGCAACTAGTACTTTTTTTAATGCACCAACACACATATACTACTAAAGCATAACATGTGACAAACTTAAAAGGAATTATCTTAATGGATTATATGTATATCTAAAGATAGAATATACAAATGATTATATTTGCGGCTAATGACTAGCTCTAGCTCCAACTTATTTCAATGGATAATTCAGATATTCCACACAAAGCAAAGGAAATTCCAATGCTTAGATATAACTTCAACCCGAATGAGGTTAATTTCACCTATTCATCATTTGGTATATATGCCTCGTAGACAGATTCAAGAAAGGTTTGAGCTGATATCTCATTTGAAAGAAGATGTGCAATTGGAAAAAAGAAGCATGGTGGTGAAATCACAGAATCAACTTGTCATTTAGATCAGAGCAATTGTAATAGGAATAGATGAACCAAGGGCATAAAGAAGTCAAGATGGCAGTGGTCGATCAAGAGTGATGGCATATTGCCAGGAGAGAGTAAACATCCGACCCACGCTCACAATTGCTGATACGTCTTATGAATGATCGGCAAAACCAATGATTCATTATGATTATCAAAAAAACCATACAACGACAAGAAGCACTGAACACATGAATGAAACTCTACACATTGCCTCTCAGTGTTAAACGCAACTGGACGCATTTACTGTGATGTTATGCAAAATAGATATGGAAATCAAGGACTACAATGTAACTGATTTCTACGATGATACTTACTTCGAAATCCGTCCCAATGGTCATCAAAGTCTTGTCTGCAAACGTACAATAAAGTAATGGTATACTCAAATGATTTATGTGCATCATATGTCTGACATTAAACAGTAGGATCTATTTGATTTCCATCTGTGATACTCTTGCAATCTATGGTGGGACAAGCAATTCACCTTTTGTTGCCTTTTACATAATGGAACCTTGAATTTACGTCCAATTATATATCACCTACAACTCAACTATTTTTTTGTTTTTCTTTATATTTCTCCAAGTTGTTTGTCCGGCTTGTTCAGTGGATTTCACCATAACAAAGATATAATGAATTGTCATGGACAGTTAAACATGTAACTAGCAAATTAGAATATGTATTGTAAAACTTATCCTCCAACAGGACATCCACCAACTGGGAAATAAATGCAGAGCCCAATAACTGGTTGAAAAAGGGTCAGGAAGGGAACATCAATAAATTTTCTTTTCCTTTTTTGCTCTTGTAGCTGGATTCCTAAATGAACTATCTAATTCCTACAAAATTGTTAGCATGTCTTTTTCATCTCGTGCAAATTCATAAAAACTAATTATCCTCTCATTCGGACTAATCATTTTCGGTGCGGACTTTTTACTTATAAATTGCATATAATTATTAAAGCGTGTACTGCATTATCTTGATATTCATTTAAGATTTGTCAATTCTAAAACAAAAATACCTTCTTACTTTTAATCTCATCATCGTTTATTTCATTTTAGCATGAGGAGAACTATTTTGAGAGTTATCTACGCTCAATTTCTAGAATTCGAGAAGGAATTATTCGATTTTCGCACTAAATATACAAGGGAAAACAAGAAAATGCCATCTAAAAAATGTAGCAATGTGCTCAAGTGAAGGGAAATATAAGTTATTTCTAGAAGATACATTTATTTTTTATTTTTCAGGGAATAGTTTCAAACGGCTTGAAAGACAAGTTGTATTGCATTGTGATACCCTTTTACTTGAAATCGCCAATAATGCTGTCAAATATTCAGTGTTTAATTTTTTTCAAAGCTACACAACACCCATTTAAAAGAATCAGCCATAAACGGAAAAAGTAATTTTCATTTTACTTTTATATTATATCATTAAGTGATTCTGAAAATTAAAAAAAAAAACAGTTTCACCAGGCATTATTTTACAATTTTAAAAAAAAACTAAGAATTTTTTAAATGTTTTAAACTTTTAAAAATGCTCAAATTTAAAATGTTTCTAGTCATTTTAAGTTATCTAAGTTTCTTAGACTATAGAGCAGTGGTCGCCAACACCCGGGCCACGAAATGATCCGTGCAGCAAATAGTATATACAACTGTACTATAAAAAGATACACATGCACAGGAAACATAAAATTATATCTTTTTTATTTGCTGTGGTGTACTTATTTCGGGTTTGTGTGCCTTTTTGTTAAAATCCTTTTATATTCATTTTTTTGTGTAATTGTAAATTTTTCAGAATGCATGTTTAAATGCAACTAAATTAAACTTATTAAGTCAAAACAACCTTAAATGTAAGCAATCAAAGTCTTCCTCTTCAGAGTGCCTCGGTAAAATTTACAAACGTAGACAAGTCAACGGTGATAAAAAATTAAGAAAGCACCGTTATGGGGAAGAAAAGTTAGTATCGATTTGAAAATCTGTTTCTTTGTTTAATTTTGATATTTTTATTTTTGTAGCTAAACGTGCATAAAAAAAGAAAAAAATAATAACTAAAGTATTTTTTTAAAAAAAATAACTAGGTATATCAGACATGTGTGTGTGTGTGTGTGTGTGTGAATCCATACAAACTTTTCTAAAACATTATTTGGGAGTATATACAGACAAAACTCAAGTCCATATCGTGAACAAAAAAAAAGCCTTAAGAATTTGAAATCATTTACATCTTAAAAATTAAATGTTTGAGCAAAACAGATTGAAAGTTGCTTAAGTCATAAAGAAAAATCTAAAATTACCTGTAAAATTCAAGTCTTTTTTTAATATGTTTTTCTCCAATTTAAATTCTACATTAAATCACCACTTTAATTAATTATGACTGAAAATACTTTTTTTAATTCAAAATATATTTTTGCATAATAAAGATAGCATTTGTTACGATGACAGCTTATTCAACCTAATCTTAAAACAATATTTCACAAAAAGTTTGATACACAAAACATTTACATAAAAAATAATAATGATATTAACATAAGCTAAAATTCGACAGGTTTATGCAAACAATTTAATGTTTTTTCAGCTTTAAATCGGGGCAGTTTAGCAAGTTTGAATTTTTGTTGTAAGGCTTTAAAATATTATAAAGTGTACAACAACATATTTATTATAATAGACTTTGGTACATCATGGAAATATTCAGTTTATCTGAAATACTAGTATTCAAAATACACTGTTGACCCTCACAAAATGCAACACCTTAATGGAATCATACAAAGTATGTGAAATTTACATCATGTGTTGGCGGCAATGGAATATGTAAATCATTAGTATTATAGCGCAGACGCACATCACGCCATAGCGCCACCTACAAGAGCTATATAAGGGGAGATCAGATCGAAGATTTAAAGTTCGGCAATTGCTTTTTCATGCTTTTTTTTCTTTTGTAACCTGTTCACCACGCCTCGTGGAAGATACATTGAGCGTCTTTGACTAAGTTTCTGAATTTGACCGATGAAAAATAGTAGCTTACAGTGGATTATTCTTCAGAGAAATCGGTCAGTGTGTCGGACGAAATAAATTAACTGTAATGCTGATATGTTCATGCTGGATGCTTGAAGAAATGATGGAGCCCTTCTCGTTCCACCACTCTCGGTGATAAAAGGTAGGCTGTGTGCATGGTAGTGATATACCGCGCAGCCAAATTAAGAACCATAGCACAACAGATTCAGTGTGTTACACATCATTCGGTGTTCGCTCTTACCATTCGACGCCGTTTACGACGCGTCTATTGCTTCGTTTAACCTTTACTGAAAACCACAGACATTTGTGCCTCCAATATTTTGATGAGCGGTGGACATGGTTAACGGAATAGAAAGATATTGTATTTCCTGACGAACCCCACTTTTGACTGCAGCATCACGATGGTCAGATTTGAGTATGGAGGCACTGTGGTAAGAAGCTGCTAAACGGTTGCGTTATGCATCACCCCCAACTGGTCTTGCTTCCGATATCATGGTTTGGGGCGGTAATGTATTCCACTGCCGCGCACCTCTTTTACGTATTGCCGTTACACTGAACAGCAAGCGCTACATGTCTGAGGTGTTGGAGTTCATGACCCTCCCCTACATTCAGTCCTTACCATAAGCCATATTCCAATAGGGTAATGCATGTCCATTCATGGAACTAATTTTTGAGTTATTCTTTACCCATCAGATTAAATTGCGTCATCCACTTGCTTGTTCTCCTGATTAGTCACCAATATAAAACATGTGGTCCATGCTTGCACAACGACAGGCCCGGGTTACACCACCCGCTGCTATATCAGTTAGACTTTGACAATATGCAGAAGCCGAATGAACTACTATACCACAAGGACATATCGAAAAACTTCTTTAATTCTAATTAGAGATGTGTGTCAGCGTTTATAGCCAACAATGGCGGCTACACTTCCTTCTGATTTTGCCACAATCCACTATAGTTTTAACTGCTTGATCTTTATACAATCTGTTTATATGTTAAATAAATTTCACTGAGATGTCTGTGGTCCTGCTTGGTGTTGCATTTTGAATGACCAGCAGTGTACTTGTATTTGAAATTCTAATTAGATTTCAGTGCATTAGAATTATCCTCCATTAGTATTCTACCTCTTTCAAATATTGTTACTCATAACCACCTGGGTACGTTTTGGCTGTGGCATTTATTCAACAAGAAAAAAATTGTGATTCTGCTTCCAAGTTATATAAACTAATTGCAAGATCAACGACTGACCTTGAAGTCAATCTTAGTTAAGCAACTAAGAGAACTCATATGAATCAAACCATAAGCAAAAGAAATGATTTTAGTAATGAAAATAGAAATTATTAACTACTTCCCACTGAAAGAGTTGATTATGAGAACAAAAATATTTTAATTAATGTAATTTATGAAGAAAAAAGGATTCAAAATAAACCAAAGACAAAAACTAAGCTAAGAAAGTTTGATATTAAGAAACTAAATGTTAATCAGATATGACATTATTTTCTAATTTTCCCAGTGACATAGTCCACAAGGAAATGAGAAACAAAAATTTGATATTTTTCCCATTTGTAGGGGAATATATAGCCTTTTAACTAGGAAACACATATAGATCTATCAAAATATGGGCTTTAATCCTTTAGTGTAGGGCTTCTCAAACTTTCAATATTTTCAACCACCCAATTTTCATCACAACACCCCCCACATACAACAAAAATGTATTGAATGCAATAATAATGTTCTCTGATGATAAAGCTGAAATACGACTTTAATTGTGAACCATATAAATAACAAAGATAAGTATTAAATTTTGTACATGACAGGTGCCCATGTGAGTACGTCACTAGTAATTATTAAACTTGTTCTTACCATAGCATTGATAAAATTATTATCAAATACATCGAACAGTAACGAAATTTTTGTAAGTACATTATATCAGTTTAAATGTGTACTTTATTTTTCATTATGTCAAAATATATTTTGTTATGCTTTCTTTCAGAAAATTAATAAATTGTTTTTAATAATTTTTTTTATTTTCGATATGCTTGAGTCCACCAAGTAATATTATCACTCCTCTATAGGGCATGCCTACAGTTTGAGAAAAGCTGCTTTAGTGCAAGTTGAAATGAGATGTGTTCTGAAAATGTGTTAATAGCTCCCTATCAATTAGATATAAAAAATAAAATTTTTATTTTAAATATTTTTTTAAAACAGTTATAAAATCACCATGCACCACGAAGTATCACATTAGGCTAAAAGAAGTAAGTAATAAGCACACATTACAAAGAAAAGAAGGGGAAAAATCTGATGAGGTTATAAAGGGGTACACATATTCACAACAAACAAACAAAACATTTTAACAGTACTTCCGGTAGAAATTAGTTGTTGAAGATTTGGTGGCCTATTTATATTAAGTATTTTGAAAGTCAGTGTTAGGATATTTCGTTCTATTTCAAACTTGGAACACAGAAGGAGCACATGTTTTACATTTTCCTTGCCACCAATATTACAATCATAGGAAGATGACGGAACTAAATTAAATTTGTTCAAGTAGCTTTTAAAGTTACCATGGACAGTTAGAAAATGGGTTATTTTGTTATTAGTACAAGAATGATGGCAGGACAGGCTCTTATTAACGGATGGAAAAAATTTCTTTGTTAAACTCCTTTTATTTGAAATGCGATATTCTGGGCTGACATCACCATTCTTTCTTTCCTAATGTTCTTGTAAAATGATTGATGAATATTAAGGACAATGTCAACTTCGCACTTGATGACATCCCTTACAAACCAATCGCCCACTCATTTCCAAAAACGCCCATGCGTCAACAAACAAATGCAAAACTTATAGAGATGTTTTTATCTTCAGGCTTTTAAGTAGCTTTGGAATCTCGACGATTCAAGTACATTTTAACTAAATATTAATTTTTGAAAATTTTAAATAAATATTACTTTAAAGTATATAATAAGCACACACACACGCACACATATATATATATAAATATATATATATATATATATATCATAATTCAAAAGACTCTTGCAATCTTTAAATAAACAAATATGTTATAGGAAATGATAACCACATTAAATAAATCTGTGGATGCTACAATTCTTCATATTGGCGTAAAATGATCTTTTTGAAATATATATATCAAACCAACTCGGATTTTGACTTAAAATCTGTGTAATCTTCCATCAGTAGCTGTCTTATGCCCTGTCATCACAAAAAAAAATCAATTTATAAAATTGTAAACTTTATAATATAAAGGTTGTTTTTATCAATATAAAAATACAGTATCTTTCTACTCAAATATAGTTTCTGTAAGTGTGAACTAAGTTAAAAATATATATTGAAAGAAACTATGTGTTTTTCATATTTAATATAGATTAAACTGAAAAAAAACAAAGAATTTTCTCTTCAATTTTATCTAACTATTCAACAACCCTATATTACTGTGTGAAGAGATAATAAATACACTCTTTCGAAAAAAATTGAAGTCCCATAAAAGAAGTGGCTGTTTTTAATGAAAGTAAATATGTGTACATTTCATTCACTGTTAACAAGATGATAAAAATATCAAGGCCATAGGGCAGATCCATGGCTCACGAATACAGCTTCAATGTTCAAATCGGTAGTCATTGGAACCGAACCTGACAGAAGTATACATGCCTGTATAGGTCTTGGTAAAGAGTGATACAGGTTCTAAATGTCACGATGCGATACATTCTGTGTACATCCACCAGTTGTTGCTCCAGATCTGTAATATTTTGAGGTGCCTGAATCTTGCGCTTTAACATATTCCAGACATGATCAATTGAGAAAGGTCTGGTAACCTTGCAGACAAATAATATTAACGGCACGAAGGCAATCCATATATATGTGAGCGGTATGGCCCTGGCATTATCTTGTTGAAAACTGTCCCCGGATGATGCACCATGAAGGATAATACAATCAGCCTCAAGATGATATTGTTACGTAGATCGGGTTCGAGGATTTTATGCAAAATTAGTCGTAAATAACAAGGCAATTCTTTAAGAGCGATGAGTATTTATTGTCGAAAATCATTCCTTGAAATGCAGGATTCAGCAGCAAAATTCACAGAATAATTAACTGAAGGATTTCACACCTTCAACAGCACTCAGACACAGTAAGCAGTGTCTAAAATACACGCACGTAAATGACTATTCACAAGCACAGCCGAGCTGATCAAGTTCAAGGCAAGTCTACTAATCGCTAATCAAAACAATGCTCACTACTCGCTGGTTGAAATCAGACTCGCTTTTCGCTGGCTGAAGCCAGACTGACTCTTGCGGCGAGTATCACTCTCTTTATAGCCGGGACCGAAAGTTCTGGAAAGATGCGCTCGCGACATAGATCGTGAAATTAGTGGATTTATCTACTAATTTCTAGAAGAATCCAGAGGGTTCCGAACTCTCCAACAAGGTTGACCAATATCACCAAGTTGGTCGCCAACTTGGTCGCCAAAAATGAAGCCAACTTGGCTCTATCGCCAATATTTCGCCAAGTTCCCATTGAATCGCCATTATAAAGTAAGGGACGGCGTTGCTTGTGAATATTTCAATTTTAACATGAAATAAATATAGCATAGAGTAATATAAATGAATTGCACATCCAAATACTAACTATTTACATTTTTTATACAAAATTCGTAACAATACCAACATATCATTGAGCTGTTAAAGATAAATGGATGAATACTAGACATGGCCTGTACTAGTATGAGATAGCAGTTCACACCTTCACGCCAGTGTTTATGGCTATAAGCCTTTTCAAATCAAAGGCTAATTCAGACCGCAGGTCCCGGCCTCTTCAGACATGGAGACGATCGTCATCTACTTCAAGGGTAAGGCGAGATTCATTGTTGAACACTATGCGATGCCAGTCCAATGGCAACCATGATGATTGGTTGCGAAGCCACTCCAGACGATTCCTCCGATGTTTTGAAATCAAATGCAGACGTCTTAAAGACCGCGGCGAGCGTACCCCGGTCTCAGCCAAGCATCGTGAAATAGTGGAAGGTATCACAAGGGTTAGTGAAGAGGCTGCAGCATGTTGAATAGTAGACAATTATACCATTGGAGCAATTCGGATCTATCGAAAAATCATCATTTTATGCCTCACATGTGTGCGCGGCATCTTGGCCTTATAAATCATTCTTTCGTCAATAAGTTCATCACAGCAATCACTGCTGCCAGAAACTTTGCATCACTGATTCTGTATGTTGCAGGTCACGACCTATTGACTACCCAGCGTCACGTATTAGAACAATGCGACCAAGTTCGAAGTCCTTTAGCTGCCTATAAGGTGAAGCTGAATTTTGCGCCTCTTTTACCGGTTTTATATTTTGTGAGTTGATCCGCAGAAATTCGTATTACGACCGCAATTCCTGATTATTGGCCTTGGAAATGTTATCATTTGCATGTTCAATCAAGATGTCTTTGCCTATGTAATTAAATCACAATCAGAGAACTCCTTCTTGATGTTCGATTTTTTGCAAATAAGTGTATAATGTATGCCAATGCCATTGTACAAAAACACTCTTAGAATAAATATTTTTAACTACTAATTACAAAAAACCAACCCCTAATTGTGTATTATTCAACAATTTATGTTAAACTTTTCATAAACACAAATCAGTTCTGATAGTTTAATCACTTTTTAATACACATTTTTTTACCTCTTCATCGTTTCAAAAACATATCAGTTACGTAAGAAAGTAGAAACATCGCCATTCTTATTCTCATGTGCGGAAAAATATCGCAAAACACACTTTTTCATTCTGCCTATTGGCAAAGAAATCATGATAGAAAGTTTAATCCTCACTGAATCAAAAACGGTCTTTGCATGCATTGATTTTTATCTGCCTCCGTGGAATTTAACGGTGAAATGTATGTTCACCGGCTTTATAGTTTTGTCCCTAAGAATTTCAAGTCTTCCAGATTTTGTTATGCTACAGTATTAAAAATGCATTGAAAACAAGTAAATCTCGCAGAATGGCATTTCTAAGCAGTCCCTGTTAATAAATTTACATGCATTACTTCTCAGATCCAAGTCATACTTTGATATAAGTTTGATGAATATTACATTAGTCGACAATAAAGAATTCTTTATTATGTCAGAAATGGGAACTCATAAACTTCTCCTGTAATCCAGTATGATACACATGAATGCTTTTAGATACGCTTCGGATTTGTTGTTAGAAATATTTATCCGTTGAAATTTATTTATCCCGAAAGATATCGGAAATGACTGTGTTGGGGCAATCACAAGATACTCTAAGTCTGTATCTATTGCAACAGTACTTCGATGAATTAAATGCTTATTTTACAAGCAAATGTTTTGGGATATTAATCATTACATTTCTATATTAACTTCGAAATGAATCCTGAATAACTTTCGTTTTTTTATTGTACCACTGCTCTATTGACAAATTTTTTTTAAAAAAAATAGATACTTAGAGCGTATACGAATATGGTATAGATAGTCTTGCCTTTCATGAGAAAAGGTTGTACATTATAAGTTGGCTCTTAAGAAATTTTCAAAGTTTTAAGGTATCCATCTGGTTGCGACACCTTTTTTCATAAAAAATGGTGATGTGGTTTTTTTTGGTTGTTTTTAGATTTTATTAGACATTTTAAGAAAAATATGCTAAAACTAAGAAGAGAAAAAAAATTTTTATTACTATAATGGGAAACATTAGGTAAACATTGACAAAAAATAACATAAACGCGGCCCATTCATTTTGTACTAAAGGTTTATCAACAAATTTTCATTTTTTTCATTCTAATGTGTTGCTATGTTATTCATTTTTGAAATGACTTTCAGGATAAAGATATTTTAATTTTTACAAAAACTAGACCTCTTTATCTCAGTTATTATATGAATTGCTTAAAAAAAACAGTGATTATATCAACATAAGGGACTGTAAATTTTGTAATAAAACAGCGATTGATAAATCTGAAGTTTAAAACAATTCTACTATTATGCAGAACATAGAGAACAAATTTAGTTAATTATTTTCAAAACATTTTTAGTATTCAACGGCCCCTTTTGAGTACTTTAAAAAAATGCTTTTCGAGAAAAACGCGTTTTAAAGTAGGACATCTTGCTTAAATTAATTACATCTGCTTTTACTTAAACACTTTTAGTTTTTGTTCTAGTGAAAGGAATATAATCAACTTGGTATTTTTATAAAGCTAATAAGATGTCCTACAAAATAAAATCAGAAAAAATATTTTGTCAATTTTTGGCAAAATTCACAATTTTAGGGTAGTCGGATACCTTAAGAGGAGTCGGTGCTTTAAGATCTTAAAAAATAAATTTTGAGATTTTAATATTTTTAACATCTTCAATTCATGATCTTTCCAGAGACATAACACATTTGCTAATTTCTATATTAGAAATATGGCAAAACTTATTTAAAAAAAATAATAGGCTGACCGGAGCCGTGTCCCTTTTGATACATGAAAATGGTAACATTGACATTTTAAACCTGTATAGCAGTTGTAAAGCCTCAAGATTTTCTTATTTACTCATACGCCATTCACTGTAGGATAAATGCAAGTGTAACTGTTCCATCTGTTTATATTAGAATCAAAGTTATGAATGTACCTACCTAGAAGCAGATATCGTAACAAAGTAACAATTTTCGATAAATCTGTAGTAATACTCAGTATATTTTATATTATTCATTTCAGTATAAATATGAATGTCTAATTAATATACAAACATTTTTTTACTACATATTTCATATTATACTTTACTTCATACAAAATATACTTTATGCTTAATAGTTTCTTAGAAAAAGGTACATTAAAATGTTCAATTTACCATTGTCGTTATCAGAGGTACAGACTTTCCTTAAATTATTTCAACATAAAGTTATTCCTCGAGGTTATTTTAATTTTCCGTCTTTACATTTCGAGATTTTTCACATCAACATAACTTGAGGGCTGCCAATATTCTAAAATTTATCCATTACCTAACTTCCGCTGACAGTTTCACGATTAGAAGCATACTCATTAGAGTGAACCATGCTTATTTGCAAAAAAAATATTCTTAATTGAAGCCTATCTATATGGGGAAGAATGTTCTATGGGCAAATTCTCATAAGTAATGCCTCTATAGATGCAGCAAAGTGCCCTCTATTTTTTAAAAGTAGAATAAAAAAATGCAAAATTTGAAGCACCTTCACGCCCTAGTCACCTTAATGAGCCCATATAAAGTTTGGTAATTTGAATCATTATTAGATGGATCGCTATCTTCTATTTTAGGAGAATAAACCTGATGTATATAACTTTACCATCTTTAATCTTGCTAATGACTTCATAAAATTTGAATTATTCTTTATGTGTTATGCCGATACGAACAAGGCCGACTCTCATTTTGACAATACTACTTAAACCTCAATTAAACGTATGCATTTTAATCTTATCATAATATAGACGGAACAATTTTCAAATTGACAGCTGAGTCTAAGAAAGACGAAATGAGTTTGTTGACAGTTCGTCTAATATTAAATACCACGTATGATATTTTTCATTCATTGTTATTTACGTTACACTCCAAAACTATCAATTATTATTAGCTACAGGCTTGTAATTTTAACTTTTTGTCAAAAGAATACAAGATGACACTTGAGCTAATGCACCAATCACTAAGCTTCCGCACCACCTGAATGGGTGCACTATAAGCCTCAATAATTATACACGCTACACTGTTAGTGTTTAACCCACAAAATTAAAACGTGACCACACCGGGGTTGTTTTTAACCTCCTTGATGCCATGGATCCTTCAAATTTTACGTACCCACTATTTCCAGAGCTCCTCCCTGCCTTCAATTTTTACTTTGCCAGTTTTGATTTGAGAGGGAGTTTCCCTTTAACTATCTTACTCTTTTCCATTTCTATGTTTTTGCTCTTTAGAGAGTCTTTTTCCATTATCCATGACCTATGCACCTTCCGTGTCCCGGACTTATAGCAACTGCCATAAGGAAATGGTGGTGGCGTGGTTTGAATGCTTTTATTCAATTCTCATCTTACGGCATCACCCAGCCAAACTTTTTTAAATTACTACAGTAAATTGTAATGTCCCTGAGGAAGCTGCTGTTTCAGGGTTAGAGAAAAGTTCAGCTAATTAAAAGGCAATTTTACTACCCCTTTTACTTAACCACAGTAGGCAAGTTAAGGGAAATGATGCACTAAAATATTAAAACTGTCAAGCAATCACGTTGGATTAATCTAATTATTATAGAAATAAACACAGTTACCTTATTATTGGAGCGCTCTTGACTCCCTTACGTGGATTATATTTAGATAACTTGACTAACTATACGACCTCCTGTCGCAATATTATTTACGTTTAAATCTCCACTTTCAACCATCATCACCTACACCAATGCAAACACTTAAATAGAAGTTCTAATTTGCATAAATCTCGTCTCCTTCACTGAGAGAGTTTTTCAACTGAAATCACAGTTAAAAAGTTTCATTTACAGAAGATGATAAATGGAAGAATCGCGGATAGACCCGTTACAAAATTAATAAAATTATTTGCATTTAAGTCATAGAGAGAATGAACTGTTTTCAACTTGCTAATTATGATTTTTTCATCATTTATTGCTTATCTTTTAGACATAGTTATTCTTTTTTCAATCACTGATATTGTAATTTTGCAACAAATATTTTCTTTGATCTTGAATCATTGCAAAATCATTAATAATCCTTAAATTCAATTTTCATTGTAGTTCTCTTAAGAAATACATAACAACATCAAACTGCTAAGTTTTTCTTTTTCCATAGTTAATCCATTTCGGTCGTTACTATCTTAAGAGCATAAATGTTTCTCTCATAACTCGCTAGCGCATTGATACTTTCGCTGTAATTTTATTTTTTTTCTATTTTCCCCCTAAAGGCACATACCTAGTGTGCCTACCTGGACCTTAGGTCCTTGACCATGACTACTCAACTATCATGGTTATCGGGCTTCTGCAATTAACGAATTAAAAATAAACACAAGCAGATTTGGATTTATTCAAAAAATACATTGTCTAATTTTCTTCTGTAAACCTACTTCTATGCTTTGCAATTAATTTCTCGAATCGAAATCATTTTGGTAAGTTTTGACGAGTTGTTCTGGTCTTTTGACTTTTCATTTAGATTTGGAGAAAAGAGGGCTTAAAAATGGTAATAGTTTGATTAAATAATGTGATTGTTTAATAAGGTAAATGATTTGTTTAAATAACGTAAAATCCAGTGTATAAGGTGCACTTTTAACACAAGAATGAAATTTACAAGCCCGCGTAATACGCCAGGTTTAAAAATGATAGCCTCAAAATAGAAAAATAACTCAGCATAAAATTTAGACATCTGTATAATTTTGAAAACTGTTTTCTTAAAATAAATGACATACCTACCATGATCTTAAACACTTTTAATTCCAGAAGTTAACAATTTTTTTGTAAAGTGTGAGATAATACCTTGAATAAAGGAATTCAAAACAAAAAAACAACATTATATGCGTATATATTTCCAGTTTCTTTGTGAAAAAGGGGTGAATGTTATATGGTGTTAATATACCTAATTTTTTTTGTTTAAGAAGGCACTTGAAAGTAAAGTTGGGCGTTATATGCTAGATTTTACGGTACATAAAAATAAATTCTTCATTTTAAAAGTTACATTTTACTTTATAGTTATATTTTTGTAATCTGCTAAACACTATCACCACACACACACAGGTTTAAGGTATACAACGCCGTAATCAGTTATAATCAGTTCTATTTTTAGAAGTTAAATGATAAGGAATAATAATAAGGCTTCTTACTTTATTACTTGTGAACTTCTAACCTAAATGGACTTTCGAAATACTGTAATAGTATTTTATACCCAAATCTTTTTTCCCCCTCTAGTAATAAAATAAAACGAGTAATGCAAAAAAAAAGGTCAATTCCTACTTAGGTCGACAAAGCAAAATTTTATTTTAGTTAATTTTAATTAAATAAATACAATTAATATGAAAATGTATATACATACGACAGATTCACAATATTAAGTGCCAAAATATCTTTTATAATAATATTCAAACCATTTTTAACAACATTACATTTATAATTAAATTTTTTAATGAAAGAAAAGGGCAAGAATTTATCTTAAAACCAGTGTAAAAGTTATGCTAACTTCAAACTAGCATATGATTATCCATGTTAAATTAAATCTTCAACACAAATTTAACAAAAGCTGTTTTACCCAATGTGCCGATATCTGTAGGAATAACATTGACTGAAATATGTTTCTCAAACTATAATTAATTAATTAAATTTAATTAATGAATGAAAATTTGAAAAAAAAATGTGTTAACAGCAAGCGTCATCCACTACAAATTTATCAATGTGTTTGAACTTAAGTGGATGAATAAAAAGTATTTTATTCAAGATAGAAAATTAGAACAGAAAAGAAAATAAATAAATATGTATAGGAAGAGTGAACCTAACAGTAGGGATTGAATAAGGAATATTAACATACCGTTGTGGTCGCAGTAGCTTAGTGTTCAATGCCACATATTTGAGACTAGCGTGCCGTGCATTCGAATTATGGTACCAATGTAGACATTTTGTGAAAGAGAGGCCGATGAAAGTTTGTGGAGAGGTTCAAATGCATTATCTTTGGTGTGGTGTGGATGTTAGGAGAGGAGTTCCAGGTCAGATGTCGACCTCGTCACTTGGCCATGGTTCAAAATTATGAGAATTGTCATCAATAACCCTCGTGCAGCTTTACAATACACCGTTAATATATCTATCAGTTTCTTAACATTTTGCCAGGATTTTTATAATTTCAAACTTAATTCCATTGAATTCACTAGGCAATTTATTTGCGAAGTGCTATCTGCATGTCTAATTAATACATAACTCAATCACTCAACTAATACTTACCCGAACTTACCGCCATCGAGGTGTAACATATTGGACTTTAATCTAATTCAATTAATTGTATTTAAGTCTCGAATTTACAACGTTCTCATTACGCATGGTGTAATATTTTAATTACTTTGATGTATTACATTTTACCTATTTTCGAAACGCGCTTAATTAATTCATTATCTATATTTACCTAATGAATGACATTCGAAAGGTCAGTATTCAATAAATGTTACGGAAATTCATTCACAAAAATCTAAAAGATTTAAATTAAATTGTTTGTTGATTTATTACGATTCATAGTTATTTTGGTAGTCAACAGGGCATATATTTTAATGCGTCAGCGATTTATTTTAAAAAAACATAATTATGCCTTAATTTAGTAAAATATCGTAGACATTCACATTTTCTATTTTCTTGTCTACTTTGCAAGCTAAAATAATTTAATAATTCATTTTTCTGATGAAATTAGTATGAGTTTCCCAATTACTTTTTTTTCTAATATCCACGAGGCAGAAGTTTCCGGTGGATAGAACTCGGTACTATCTGATTAGTAAGCAAGTACCATACCACTGGACCAAAACGATCACCTCAATCCGGAGGCTCTTACTTGCTTATATATATACCACCGTCACACACTCCCCTAGCAGTGAGTCGTTAGACGAACGCACAATATAGTTGTTATAACGAGTGTGTGAATTATTGCTAATGCGTCATTTCGATCTGACGACTGATTGATGTGTCATATGTGTCTGACGGCTTTGGTTGCGTTTGCGGCAGATAGATGGCGCTACGACAGCTGTTCAAAGATTTTGAAGTTTTCTTTGTTTCAAATCAAGGTCACCAATGAAGGCAGATGTTTCCGGAGGATAGAATTTGATACTTCTGATTCGTAAGCACGTTCCATACCACAGGACCAAAATGATCACTTCGATCCGGAAGCTATTACTGGCTTATATAAATATCACCACTACATCTATATTATTTTTTTATAAATGTATTATAAAATATTTCTCATACATACCATACGGGCAAAATAAATATTATCACCATATAATTTGGTGACCAGGGCAAGTAAATTACGTATAAGTTGAGTACGGTTATAATAATATTAAAATTTTTAGGTGTATTATTTTTCTGTACATTTAGTATATTTGAAAGGATTCTAAAAAAATCATGAATTCCTTAAGATAAATATTTTTTCTTATTTTGCAAGATTAAAAATAGATGTATAATAGGTTAATAAGCAAATTTCACTTCTGAAGGATTTGATACATAACTTTTTTTAGTGTTTCGATAAATATATGATGAAGTAATAAAATCACATCTTCGTGTTTGAGGAACAATAATTATGCCAATTTTGGTAACAGTTTTAAAACAATTATTGATATAGCTATATATATATATAGATAATTTTTAAATGAATTTACAAGCATTAGTATGAATCTAACACCATCAGAATTTTTAGTGCATAGCAATTAGCTCTGTAAACAAGGGCTCCATATTTGAACCGATATCAAACCTCAGTCAGTGAATCATAAGAAGAAAGATCGATTCGCTAAGTGCTCTTCTGTGAAAAAATTGCTCAATTGGTCTCGGGATTTAGCTGGGATTCTCAGTGGAAAATGTCTGGACAGTTTATCCTTAGATAAGGTTGTTTGAACACCGTGCAATTGCGGTTAAAAGGGGAATTAGGTACTTTGGAGACTCACTAAATAAATTCCAGAATATTTATCTTGGATCGAATAGGACACAATTTTTACAGGTATCAAATAGTTACGCAGCCCCTAGCTCCTAAAAATCATTGATGTCATCCTAAATTCTTTGGAAAGTAATTTGCTGTCCGGGATGAGAAAAATGTATTCATAATAATAAATAAATGTTGCATATTTGCATTGCAAATTATCGAAAATTTTAATAAGACGTTTTAGTTTAGGACAAAGAGAGAGAGAGATATCTGGTAAGATTATGATGAAATGATTATCCCAACTTTAAAAATCAGCTTTCCTTATAGACATGCCAACTGGAAATCATTGGGAGAAATTATTTAAACTGTATTAATTTAAGTGTCAATAATTTAAAGCGATTTATTATAAAACTTTTCTTACAGTGGATTAATTGTTAGAATATAAGATAAATAATGTAAAATATCAGTTTTTCATGCCAGATAGTGCATGCAAGCCTAAGCTTCATATTGCTATTAAAAACTCTGTGTGCAGGTCACTTTTAAATAAGTTACAATCTTGTCCACAATGAAGCTTTATAATTTGTAAAGATAATATTTTTTCTAAATTTAAATGACCTAGTTATTTAATGCATAATAATAATAATATCAATAATCTGCACACTTATGATATACAGGTTGAGGAGTTCAACGATGCACAACTATATACTTGTAAAATAAAAATATATTATTTTTAAATATATCAAAGGAATTATTACGTTTTAAAAGAATAAATTCAGTTGGTATAAAATGACGCTATCTTCGTATATTTTACATTAAGGCTAATAAATGAATGTTGTTTGGAACGATTATTATTTTATTTGCCTTACAAAACATTCGAAACAAAAAGGAAATTTTGTATTATATCAGGGGAGTTTGGATAACGAAACTTACTATATAAATATTCTAGGAAGATAAAAGGGCTGTATAAACCTCACCGTTATTTATTTTTATCTTTTATTTTGTTTCTTAAGGGGGTCACTTCACAAAAGTCGATCCAAAAATCGATTTTTCAATTTTGATTGAAAAATAAAAAATACCACTCTTTCTCTTTCTACTGCAATTTAAATTTTTGTTCTAGTTGAATTAGAAGTATTTTTAATATTTTTTTAAAAATTTGTTTACATCCGTCAAACCCAAAACCAGCTGATTGCCACGCCCCTTTCATTTCAAAACAAAAGACACTTGCTACTTTTCAGCCTCATCAAATATTTTAAATTGATTAAAAGGATTTATTTTGATCCGTAACTTGTTCAGGAAAGAAGTGAAGTGAATAATTGTAGCTGTTTGTTTACTTTCTGGAATCTCGCGTGTTGTTTTTTACCTCTTCAAATATTTTACGAATTTCTGCTATTGGAAACATTGTTTCTATCAAAACCTTTTTTAACATGTTTATGTTTAATAATAAAACGTTTAAAAACGTACAAAGGTACAAAACCCCAAACTTTCCAGAAATTAAATGCGTCATAAGTCAGAATAATGAATTCAAATTATACATGAATAATTCACTTT
>BMAO01038527.1:0-18091 GCA_019973975.1 Trichonephila clavata
AAAAATTCAAAGCATTTGGCTCAATAGGAAGGAAAAAAACCCATAGCATGTTAAATAAAAATAAATGTTACTATTTTTCTTTCTCAAAAGTTTTAATTCGTCATTGGGATAAGAATAAAAACGAGCCTGAAAAGTTATCCTAACTCTCAATCGTTTTAGCTTAGTGCTTTCAAATTTTGAGATAATAAAAAAATTATATTAAAAATAATCTAGGCTAAAAAAAAAATTCATTTAATTTTTTGACTGATTTTTGTCAATCAAATCGTACTGTGACTCTAAAGTTTCGGGGAATAAATAAAACAAAGTATTTATTTTTAGAAAAACAAGCAATATATTGCACCAGTATAAAATGAATTGAAAATATATTCTATTAAAAATAACTATTTAATGGCACCTTCAAAATTATAGAAACAATTTGATCTCCTTCTTGCCTATTTACACAAAAATGAGACATGGATAATTCGCATTAATTTTCTTCATTTCATATTTACAAAAACTTAAAGAAAAGGGGTGATAATAACATGCTTAATAAAAAGCAGAGGTTTGAAAAACAATCGTAAAAATGGCAAAAAAAGTCAATTTTTACCCTGAAAAATATTACAAAAAAACGTACATCTCTTGTACAAGCAATAAGATATCAATGTTGGTGTTGCTGCTTATGCCACCTGATCGACAGTAACATCAGATCAAGTTCCATGAAATTCATCGCCGCAAAGGGCTAGAATTTTACGCCTGTCGTTAGCCTAAGCTTTAAGCCCTCAAGAAGGTGACAGTGTGATTTTGCTCAGAACAACACGATAGATGGCGACACCATTTGGACCCACTGATTTAACGAGCACGTTCTCCATTTATACTCGGCAGGCATTTGATGGCATCGGGCATCGAACCCAGGCCTTCCGGTCTCGAGTCCAATGCTCTAACCACTAGGCTACCCACGACCAATAAGATATCAATGGTTGTAGTTCATAAAAAGTATATTGTGACTCATTTCTGTTAAGATTTTACGTAGCTAATTACTATTCAATAGGGTTCTAATTTTCCCCCAGTTTAAATACTTAATGAAGAATTATGAAATGGGATAAAAAAAATCTCTTCCCCCCCCCCCATCGATTTTTGAATTTATAACTCAGAAGGGACATCATCTGATCTCCCACACATGATCAAATACATCAAAAAGAGCAAAAATATTTCGAATTTTGCATAAAAACCCAATTTAAAAAAGAAATAAATATGCCCAAAAAGCATTTGCCCCACAGTATTATGTATATGCACCCAACTCTTATTATATAAGGTTTTGAAATTGGTTATAACAAAAGTCGTTTCTTTTTAAGATCACTGAAGCAAAAGGGAGAGAATGAAATTAGTTATTTGAATAGAAGAAATTGATACACTTAATGGTTAAAAAAGAAGAAACTAAATTTGATGTTAATTAATCAAAATCTAAATTTTTTCATTAGAGAATCCAATTTAAATTATAGTGTAAAAAACTAAAAAACACGCTTTGAAAACTGAATCGAACAAAAAAGCAAAAAATAAATTCTTAATATAAGAATAAAATGATTAACAAGAAAATTAATGTGGGTGCTCTATATTAAATGTTATAATTTCTTATTAGTTCTATTCCGAAATGCTGAGTTAATGTAAAAATGTAGCTGCATTTCTTAGTTCATTTTTTATTTTGAGAACATAACTTTAACTTGTTTTTGAAAGTATTAACAAATCTAATAAGTTCTACTATTGTTTGATTTTTTCCTTGCAATTGTAAATTCAATTTGTAAGGACTACTTATATCAACAACAGAAGCTAAATCCATCAACCAAAGGCATCACTAAGTTCACTGTACACTTTATCTTTTCGCTACAAAAAATCTTTTACCTCTAGTAGTAGGTCCCTGAATCTTTGAAAAAATATATTCCAACTTAACCATGCGCATCATATATCAGTTCCCTTTAAGCACATTTGTTTTCTTCTAGTTGGGCCCAAAACATTCTTCTCCGAAGATTTCTTGAATTAAATTCACAATTTTTATGCAGATTCCCATAACAAGACGCATATTTAGAATTTTGCAACATTGGGCCTGTTGGTTAATAATGCAATGTTAAGAAAAGAAATGCGGTAAATCATTGTCTCTCGTACACATATCCAAATATCTAGTGACAATGCCATTCATTGATGGGGCCCCTAACAGTTGCCATCGATACAACTTTATAAATAGGAATTTTTTTCTCTTCTATTTATTTTTGGAAACTTTTTTATTTTTTTTTATTGAACATTTTTACCTTGTGCTTTATCAAGGGGACCCTTGTGCTCAGGGATCCGAACTGAGCAAAATCTTGTTTTCATTGTATTTGGCCGGGATAGAAAAGATAATATCTGATGGTGGGTGTGAGGTTGGAATGTTTGCTGATGACATCGTCCTGTGGTGCTCCGATTCTGATGAGAACATTATGGAATCTACTCTAAATTTAACATTAATTGATGTGAGGAACTTTGCAATTGAAAACAAGTTGGTTTTTAACGTTTCTAAATCATGCACAGGGTTCTTTTCCACAAATAAACATTTGTACTCTTATCACCACCAAGTTCTCTTCAATAACCAGCCTCTTTCTTATGTCAAACACCCAAAGTACTTGGATCAGGAGATCACCTGCAATGGGCACATACTAAATTTGGTCAACAAGAGTCGCAAGAGACTTAATATTCTTAAGTACATCTCTGGAAGAAACTGGGGTGCTGATGCAAAAACACTCAAGGCAACATATATTGCTCTCATCAGGCCAATCCTTGAGTATGGGTTCCCTGTATATTTTAGTGCCTCCTCAACTAATATCATCAAATTAGAGAGGGTTCGATTACGTGCAGCTCGAATCATAACAGGCTTGAAAAGTAGCTGCCCGAACGACATAGTACTTTATGAGGCAAATCTTCCACCACTCGGTCTTGTTAGAAACTCAAACTTGGTTAAATATTTCAACAAATTAAGAAGCTATGAAAATCAAAATCGAGCATCTGAATATTTGTGCAAGTGGATAAATTGCCAAAGATTAAAGAAGAATAACCCATTCAGTTTGGCTGACAATATGAAGATAATTTCCCATTCTGTAGAGCGATCTTCTCTAGGACCTTGTGTGAACCCGATTGATGGCCTACCCGGAGTTTACTTTCACATACTGAACTTATGTCCGTCACGAACAAGAACTCAGATGCTCCTGATTACCTAAGACAGTTGGCTCTGGAAGTCATAGATGGCATTCCGAGTGATTCCATTTTGATTTATACAGATGGCAGTCAGGGCCGCCGTGTGGGTATTAGGCGCCCTTGTTCAAGTTGAAATTCGGCGCCCCTTTATGGGGTTCTGTAGCACTCTTATAAAGTGCTACGAATAAAATGTGAAATACTCATTTATAGCATTTGAAATTTGACTTTCGAACTGAAAAGCTTTAAAATTATAATTTTGAAACACGTTTGTCTTATTGTTTTTTTAGTTATTATTTCATAAATTTTAAAATCAAAAAGCAAAAATGACAAAATTTTTTAAGTAAAATATAAAAATTAGAAAATATATTCAAGTATTGATTCTCCAAGCTTTAGCAGCTACAAATGCTCGTATCAGTTCCTTTATATTTAATTTATCCAAAATTTTGCTCTCTATAGATATCATTGACAAGGCCGATAATCTTTCCTCTGCCATAGTAGCCATGTAGTTTTTTTTTTTATAATTTTAAGTTTTGAAAAACTTCGTTCTCCAGTAGCCACCGAAACTGGCAGGGTTAAAGAAATCCATAAAGCTATTGCAATATTTGGAAATGTATCCATAAGATTGTTTTCATAAATATAATTTAAAACATCAGCAGGTGCCATATCCTCTTTGGTAAAACATCGCAAAGATTTTATTTCTTCAAACAAATTTAATTCATCTGTCCTTTTCATTAATATTTTTAGTATCCGTTAATTTTCGTTCTAATTCTTCACAATGTTTTAAAATTTCATTGTCCCTCCAGTTTTTTAAATTAGGTATATAGTGTACTACATTGAAGTAATTGTAATGTTCTTTTAATTGACTGAATCTTTCTGAAATTGAAGAAATAGCAGTGTCTAATATTACATTGTAAAATCCAACCTTAAACCTTTGTCTTGGATTGTTGATTGGTTCGTCGGTCTGTTCATCTTGAAATAGTTTCTTTTTAAACCTGTTTCGACTTTGCGGAAAATCAGTATCCACCCCCAAATCATCAGCAACGATACTTGCATTGGCAGTTGCATGTTCATAAGCTTCATCTTATCTACTATTATTTAGTCCTGATATAAGTTTTTGTAAATTGTCTGTCTAGATTTGTAAATCACATTTAGAGTTTTGCATTACTTGATTAACTACATTTACTAAATTTAAAATATCGTGCCAGATGTTAATGGAACAGATGAATTTAAACGAGGAAGCCTTCTGAATCAAATTTTTGCTTGGGTTCTTGATTCCATGTCTCTTGTTTGATCTTCTTGAATATTTATTAATGCCTTCAAAATTCCCTTCATATAATTTTTCAACGGTCTTAAAGCTTGAATTCTACTTTCCCATCTGGTGTTGGAGAGTGTCTTTAAAGTTAGATTTTCAACATACTGTTGCAAAATAGACCAACGTTTAACGGATGAAGAAAAGTAGTTGTAAAGCTCCTGCACTACTCCGAAGAAATTAACTGTTTCGAAGGAAATTTTAGCTGCATCATTTACAACTAAATTTAGAGAATGGGCAGAGCAGGGGATATAGAGTGCTCTCGAATAATGTTCAATAATTTTTTGTAGCAATCCTTTGTGCTTTCCTCTCATATTAGCACCATTATCGTAAGATTGGCCACGTAAATCTGATAAATTTAGTTCTAACGATTTTAAATGTCCATTTATGAATTCATACAGACCTTGTCCAGTAGTGTCGTCGACAGATTGAAATCCTAAAAAAATGTTCTTCAATGTGGGCTTTATTCTTTTCCTCGTTCTTATAAACAAATCGAATTACAACAGTCAACTGTTCGGTATGACTGATATCAGGTGAAGTGATCAGAATTAATGGATAATATTTTGACGATTTAATCATATGTAATCAATGCTTTTTAATTCCTTCTGAAATAATGCTTATAATTTCATTCTGAATTTGATCCCCTAAGTCAGTGCTTCTCAAACTTTCAATACTGGCGAATCAATTTTCAATCATAATTTTCATCACGCCCTCCCCCTATACAATAACAATGCATTGAAGGCAATAATAATGCATTTTGATGCTTAAAGTTACAATACGATCTTAATTATAAAGCGTATAAATTTACAAGATACGTATTAAATTGTGTATATGTTACTTTAAAGTAATTAAATTACTTTTAAGTTATAGGATAGTTATTATGTTGTTTCTCTTTCTCTAACTTTTAAGTTGGAACAGATTGCAAAATGATATTAAATTAAAGATTTATTTCCTCCATCATCCATTTCTAAAAATCCAAATGTCGTTAGAAAAATAGTCTAGTCCAACAATATTCAACCTACGACCCTACGGGCTTTTTTAAGTGGCCTGGTCATAACCCATTGCTCGGAGAAATTCATTTATTTATGAAAATTTGGTGGGAAATTCGATACAAAAAAATCAAATGTATCAATTTTGCTTTTTGCTGTCGATGTCGCATGGGTGCGAATTGAAATTTTTCTTCTGATTAGTGATAATAGATAAATGCGGAGTACCGACCTTTTTATAAGTGGGACTAATTTTTAACTATCTTTCGTATCATGCAAGTGAAAAATATTCGAAGAAAATGGATTGTTTCAAAAGATTGGGAAATTGATTATTTTGTAGTGAAAAACAAGCATGGTTCAGTAATTGTTTGATTTGTCATGAAAATGTATTTAAAAAATACCAATAAACAGGAATCGTTCAATGACACTTTTTCTCGATCTCTTTCAAGACATAAGAAATAATCTCTCTTGAATTATCTTTACAACAGGAAAGCAAATAATAAATGTTTTGATTTTATTTTAATATGATAAAAATGTTTGTACATTTTTTTAAGTCTCAAGGGAAAATACAAAATAAATCAAAAGTAAATTCATAAATACCGTTTGCAGTTTTAAAGTAATGAAGTAAAATTGAAGAAATTATTGATTTAAAATTGCGTCACCTCTCTCTTTGAAAAAAAGGTGATTTTCTGAAAGCAGTGGCGTAGCTAGGTATTTAAAAGCCCTGGTGCAAAAAAAAAATTGAGCGCTTTATCTTGGTTGAATTCTATCAAGTAAAAATATGGGAATATTTTAAATATATACAAAGCTACAATTTTTATATATATATATATATACTTACTGTCTTCTCTTTCTTGGCGTTGTTTGCGCTTAAACGCACCCACTTGGTTTCTTTCTTTTTTTTAAATCTATAATTTTAGTTTTATAATTTATCTAATAGGATTTGTATGTGCTCGAGTGTTTACTGACGTTAAAAGGAAGCAGAAACGAAATGCTACGCTATAAAACGTCGTTGGAGAATCCCTAGCTATTAATTTATTCGGAAGGATCAAACTCACATCCAACAGAGGGTTTATAGCTACAAAATGGGCCACAGAGATAGACAGGAAGTGATACAAAAATATGCATGAACAAGAAAATTTAATACAATATTACAATAATTATTTTTTTAAAAAAACATATCTGCAAAAGAGCAGAGGAGGGGGGACAAAATTACATCAGTAAAATCACATCCTACGAGAAGATTGCGAAATATTCAAACAGGAAACTAGCTTATTATGAATCATAATGTTATTAAAAATAGAATGTAACTAGGAAGGACTTGTTTCTTGTGTAAGTTTTTTAAGGTGTAACAATAAGTATGGTAAGATTTTTCATGGAACTTGAAGTTTATTTTCAAATAACAGTCTACAAAAAAAAATGAAAATATTGAAAATAACAAGAACTTTTCAATAAGTAAAGTTCGCAACACTGAACAAACAATGAAATGAATTTAGGTGAAATCCCTACAAATTCGAAATTACTTACACGTGACGATTACAGTTATGTTGCAACATTTTATATTTATATCTTAAATTTGGAAGAAATCGCAAATTCGACTGCCTTTGTGTATAGATATCCTGCTTAAAATCTAAAGGAATTCATGATACCAAAAAGAATGTTGTTGATCGCGATAAAGCAGTGCTTCTCAATATTTGCTAACCAATTTTCAGCCATAATTTTCATAGCGCCCCACTTCTTACAGTAACAATATATTGAATGCAATTATAATGTACTTTGATGGTAAAACTACAATGGAATACGACTTTAATTATAAACGCACTAATTATAGATAAATATTAAGATTTGTAAATAAATTTTGTATATGACAAGCCCAAGAGAGTCACTAGTAATTACTGAACTTGTTTTTAATTGAATATTGATAAATTAGTTATCAAATACTGTGTGGAGAACTGATACATTTATAAGTAGTGCGTATTATATCAGTTTGAATGTGTATTTAATTTTTTATTATATAAGAATATATTTTGCTTTGTAATTTTAAATTGCAAATTATTTTATTATTTGATAATTATTTTAAATATTTTATTTTCGATTTTTCGTAATATGCTCGCGCCCCCCCCCCAAAGTAGGGTTATCACGCCCTCCTTAGGGGGCGCGCTCCACAGCTCGAGAAACGCTGCGATAAAGATTTTATTTCGAGATTTGAGAACTATTTAATAACAGATATGCATGACACAAAATATGATTCGGGGAAGAAAAGCCAAGTGATTTACATAATAATTTGGCCAATAGTGAAACGAAGATTTGATAATTTAGGTATAAAAATGAAAGAGAATAATTGGCTTTTTAATAAACACTGGGCGGTTGCACGTTCTCTGCAATTTTAATTTCTTTCTCTTTTTTTCACCTTTCAATTTTTTGCGTCCCCAAAATTTTTGCGCCCTAGGCATGTGCCTAGCGTGCCTAAGCGGAAAAGAGGGCTTGGTAGCGAAGGGTACGTTACGCCACTGGATAACGGTCATCACATAATGATATAGTTTTATCACTTTTGCCAATTGACATGCAGTTTGAAATTAACTGTTTTTCGAAGGGAATGTACCGGAATAATATTTGACGACAGTGAAATTATCCGGATCATGATCTTATTAAGACGGAGTTGAGAACGAAATAAGGCCCCCACTGAGAGCAAGGTCCTGGACCCGGGCCTAGTTGGCCCATGCCTTGAGACGTCCCTAACTACAATACAACACGACTTTAATTATAAACCGCACTATTTATCAAGATAAATATTTTGTATATGATAATACACTAGTACTTACTAAACTTGTTTTTAATTGAATATTGATAACTTAATTATCAAATACTTTGTGCAAAACTGATACATTTATAAGTGTTGAGTATTATATCAGTTGGAATTTGTATTTTATTTTTTATTATATAAGAATGTATTTTACTATGTAATTATTTTAAATTGTAAATTATTTTATCAAATTGATAATTATTTTAAATCTTTTGTTTTCGATTTTACGCGATACGTTCGCGCCCCCAAGTAGGGTTATCACGCCCTCCTGGAGAGCGCGCCCCTCAGTTTGAGAAACGCTGCAATAAAGATTTTATTTCGAGTTTTGAGAACAATTTAATAACAGGTATACATGACACAAAATATGATTTGGGGAAGAAAAATCAAGTGATTTACATAATTTTAAAAATGTATATATATTATCATTGCAAACAAAAAAGTAAACAAAACAACTACGTTGAGCCACAACATCTTCTCAGCATATGAATATGAAGTTGGTATAATGAATAAAAATTTATGCCGATACAAATCATTCCCAATTCCTGTTGTTAAATGTTACAAATTCTTAGATTTTGAACACGTTCGTATAATAACGCGAACCACACGGAAGGTGTTTTTATTGTTGGTATCGGAAATTAAATTTTGTTTTACACAAACGAAAATAATCTGCAGAAAAGAAAACAAAACAAAATTAAATTAAATTATGTATATAAAATTTTAAAAAATATCTTATTTTATTGCTATAAGAAAATATAAAACATACAAAATTGCAAGTTTTTTATTAACAACTTTTATAAAAGTAACATTAAATTAAAAAAAACTATAAGTACTATAAATTTTGGCGCCCCCTGCCCCAGGCGCCCTTGTGCGGTGAACAATTTTGACACCCCCACGCGGCGGCCCTGATGGCAGTAAAGACTATTTGAACAATGCTGGGAGTTGTGTCTTTATCAAAAGTCTTTCAGTCCAGCTTTCTAGATGCAACCCGGAAAACTGCTCTGTATTCAGAAGCGAATTAATTGCCATAAATGAAGGATCAAAGATCATTGACGGCACTAATTCTAATAACATTTGGGTCCTTACTGACAGTCGGAGCTCGATTCATTATCTACAGGACTGGAGCAAGGTATGCGACTTCGTGGGCATACAAATTATCACCCATCTTAAAAATCTAGCCAAGGGAAGGGAAGTGCACTTTCAGTGGATTCCCTCCCATGTTAACATCCAAGGGAACGATGCTGTAGACATCTTGGCTAAAAGAGGTTGTTCTTAGCCTCTCAACCGGAACTACACACTAACATATAAAGAAATTTTCTCTATAACAAAAAAAGCAGTCAGACAAGATTGGCTCACCCCTCCCGCTCATCCTTGGTTCAACAGGAAGACCCCGGGAGGAGTGTTAGAATTCAGGGGTGACAGAAATGATGAAACGGCCATCTCAAGACTCATAAGTAGACATCTAAAAAACATGACATTCAACTCGGGACGCAAAGTCTTTTCATGACATGATTGTCTGATTTAAGTGCGATTAAAATTCTTTTAATTTTTGCTTATGCAATTCACTTTTTAATGGAAAATCTGTATCAAAGCTTCCATGCATACTTTGAAATACCTTTCAATGTTTTCATTTTTTTTGGGAAGTACACACCTGCATGATATATATATAGCAGACACATTTTGCATTGATCATTGTAAAGAAAAGCTGTTCTTCCCATTCCGTAATGAAATTTTATGTTTTTCATTTCTTAACACTTATTTTCAATATTGTACACCCTTTTTAAAAAAAATATGACAGATTACTACTTTTACTATAATAGCACAAGTAACACAAAATTTTCAAGTTGAATGCTTGAGCAGCTATGAGCGACTGCTAGACTGTAGAAAGTGGAAGTTTTCAATGCAGTCAGCAACAAATGTACGTGAACAGTGAATCTGTAACCAAGGTATGTACTTAAACGGGATCTCTCTCGGTTGCTGAGACATCGCTAGACATAATGACATAACAAGATGCAATCCTACAGAAGCGTGGGGTGATGTTTCAGTGGTCAGCCCTGTGTTATTGCAGGTAGAACTGATCAACGTTTATTTTCCTATTTAATCAGCATGTGGGGAAAACCCATTTTTATGGCTGGCATTGTGGTGATAACTCCCCCCCCCCCCCGATAGTGATGGAGAATCTATTAAGCATCATCGTGTGCTTCCAATAATGGTACATGTGTCATCTATACACAATCGCATGGATTGTGAATAGCCAATTCCCTAGTCTAGCTGGAGTCAGTATTCCACAAATACATTTCTTTTGGTATGCGTGTCTCAGGTCTTAGTGAAGGCAGTCACCCCAAAATGTCTTAGCAGTCCACAGATCGATCTTGATCAACTTAACGCCCACCCTTGGCTTATAAGGAAAGTGGGTTGGGAACTGTTTTAAAGAGACATATTCAACACAAACTTTGGTGATGTCCAATAAGAAACATACACACAGAATTTGTTTTACATTCTACGTGTTTTGTTCCATGGTCCCCACAATTGATAAGTACAGATTTTTTAACGAATTTCAAAACAGTTTCACTGCTGTATAGCTTCAAACCAATTAGGACACTGTCTAAAATCATGAAGTGAAATATAATTCATCAATATTAACTATTTTCTTAACAGAGATTTTTTAAATCATGCTAACTTTTCTGTCAAGTAAATAAGCACATCAGTTTTAAGGTCAAATCTCAGAAAAACTACTAAAAGATAGACGAGAAAGAAAACACATAGAAATTTTCAATGAAGAACAGTTGAAGCGTAAGACTCAAACCAAAAGGTATGGTATGGAATTGTCTTAATTAAAAGCATATGGCTAACCTTCAACTCTTTAAGCAAAATAAAATGATAAGGCGGAATCTTAAATACTTGTAAAGTGACATTACGTTAATATATAAGTGACACAGAGTTCATTAACATCTAATCAGAAATGAGAAATGTTATTTGCAAACATAATTATATAAAAACCACATTAAATTATAAGATGATTTTATAAAAATGATTCAATTGTAGACAGTAACAAACTGAAGATAGGAATCAATGGTACTTACGTATTATCACAACGTATTGATGACATATGAATCGAAGCTTGTGATTCCAAATTCAGTGCATACAACACATGTGATATTGGGGTTGCCAACCTAGCAAGTTTTCTATAACAAATATGATTGTTGTGATAATATGCAAGTACCAAATGAATAATGTATCAATAAATTTATTTCAATTTAAAAAATTGTAACCATTTTGTTTAAACTATCTAAAAAAATCAAATTTAATTTTTTTCCACCTTAGAGGTTCATTAGGTACTTACATATTTTACTATCAACTGATTTTGCCTAGTTAAAAAACATTGTCAAATCAAAAGACAACATCAAATACTGTAGATGCATGAACATGGTTATTGTGTTTGTACAAGCATGTGAACAACTTTCCATTATTGGCTGCATATCACATTTGGAGATGTCATTTCATTTGAGAAATTGGTCAACAGTATAATATTGAAGCACTAAATTTTTGTACAACAAAATTTTTGTGCTCTGTTTTTTTAGTTAAGTAAACCAACAGTAAGTCCAGTGGCGGAGTAGTTAGTGCATCGTGCCTCCACACCACAGGTCCGAAGTTCAAACTCCGAGCTGGACAAGGATGACTCAACTTTTCATCCCTTCAGTGGGTCAATAAATGAGTACCAAGCTTGCTTGGGAACTGAACATTGGGGGTTTCATGCCAGACAGACCACCTGACCGAAACATCTGCTCACGCACCTCAGGGCCCAAGGTCACGTATACTGAGTTGGGCACAGTAGGCTTGGCTCTCATGGACTGTTGCACCACTGAATTAAGTTAAACCAACAGTACTAACAAATTATAACGTCTAATTTCCTCAGATCAAATGACATTGCTTAATACTCAATATGCTGACAATAATGGTAAACGCTTTCCATATATATTCAAACATAGTAACTATAAAGATGACAGTATTTAAAATCACATCTTATGAATACGTAATATCTTTTTACTCCACAAAATTGGTTGAAGTTACATTGCGTAAATAGATCAAACATCCTCAGAACACTAAAATGTTATTTGGGTACTAATGTATTAACATTGTTGCAGTTAAATTGATGCCCTGTAAATTTTGTCAAATCATAACAAAAAGAGAACAAAAATTAATTCTTACACACATATATATTTGACTTGGAAAAAAAAAACAGTGAGATTTTGGTGGAAAATGGTACAATTAATGTAATGCAAATTTGGCTGTGGTGATGTTAATACGCAAGTGCCTTTATTTCTTCATGTTAGTCTTAGAAGTAATTATAATTCGGTTAAAGTGTAGATTAGGAGGGGGGCCCTGGTAATGTGAATTTCTTTTGGCTACCAAAATCATTCACCAAACTACTTATTTAGCAATAAGTAGATTAGGTTGACAAATGCAAAGCATTTGGCAACCGGATTTGATAGCCAAGCTATCTGTGACATCTACATAAAAATCGCCAAATCCAAAGCTCCCCCCCCCCTCTAATCTACACTTTAGCCTAAAAGATAATAATTCTGAAACCAACAAATTACCAAAGAGTAGAGGTTTCTTTTAAAATAAGTAACAAGATAAAAATCTAGAGTTCCATTCTTATTAAAGTTTAAGTGAATGCACTTTTCATAAAAAAAGGCCAAAATTTCATACAGTTACTATGTTTATTTGCAAATTATTTACCAGATTAATCACACGAAGAAAAAACAAATCTAATTCATGAAAAAATATATTTGTATCAGTGATCAATTTTTGACAGCTTGAACAAAGCGTCCTACATATGCCTCCTAAAATAATTTTATTTCAAAATAAAGCAAAACTGATTGAAATGAACCATAAAAAGTTTATTAGTCACCTCTATCATAACATTTTACATAATTTCAAATACTGTTATCGAAAACAAACTAACTTCTAGTTTAGAAAATGAAACTAACTCAGAACACGAGTATTCCAAATCAAACCAATTATTTCATGTATATTTCTTTTCTTGTCTGGAAAAATCACAAATCAAATTAGATGGAAAGCACAAAAATACATGCAGTAATTCAAACATAAAATTAGTGAAATTCCAATATATGACCGGCTGGATTTGCCGCTCTTTAGGCTTATACACATTGAATACTAATTATTCATTCATGTCTTAAATTACATCGATCACACAAAATTCTAAAAAATAAAAATTATCTTACGTTGGACAAAAAATCAAATGCTGCTTCTCTTGTAGAACAGAATTGCTTTCACCAGGTATTTCCATAAACAGCAGTCACCATGGAGCAGGAGCCAATAGTCAACCGTAATGTGTGTGTGTGCCTCTCCCATGAATGACGAGATGCCAATCACCGGTGAAAAGAAACCAGTAGACCAGAGACGATAGTGACAGATAAAAGGAACAAACAAGACCGGATGAGTAATGCGCAATTTCGTTGGCAGCACCTATTCCTATAATCTACAAACAAGGATGGGTTACTTTGATATTTTTGGCCTCTTTTTGAAAATCGCCAAGTTCATCGTTGGCTTAATTGAACCTACTAAAATCATTCTTGCTATAGCGCTCGTGCTGAAAGGTTCGTATATAAAATTCTAGCGGGGAGATTTATTGATTAGGTATTTTATAACTTTGAATTATAATGTTTGATTGTTAAATTTTTTTGCTGTTTTTATATTGTATCAATTTCCTGTTAAGTTTTCTATCATTTTAACATATTTGCTGATTTTTGGAATTTCTAACTTATGTGAACAACTAAAAACTTTGATTCATAATTTTGAATTATTATTATTTTACTCTTTTTATATTGTATTTTTATTTTATTTTGTGCTTTGATTTGATGTAATTAACATTTTCCGTTCATCGACTTTCTAGCTTCTGCCGTGTAAAAGCTCTATTCTCCGATCACGTGAATGTAAAAATTTTATGCTTTCATTATTTATAATGTTTTAATAATACGTTTTAAAATTTCCAGGTATTTACCATTGTAGTAGATTCATTATTTTTTTAGTTCCTGCTGGGTGATTGCCCCCTTGGAGGATCTCGTGAGTGTAAAACTTTTTGTCGTTAAATCGAAAGTTCTATTGATTGTTATGAAAAATTAGCGTAAATATATGAGGTAAATTGTTTGGCTAAATTTTTAAATGATTGTGAGAATAATAATAGAAAATACAAATTTTCTGGAGGTGTTCTTGTAAAAGAAGGGTGCCCTGCTAGGATCCAACCAAAGGTAATAACACTATTCTTAATAAGAAAATACATTTATTTAATTAAAGTAAGAAAAAAATCATTATTGGAATGTATTATCTATTGCAAAAAATTTTATACAAATCACATGTAAAGATCTACACAATATGTTGAGATTTAACTTTCCCTTAACCTTTTCCATATCATGAGTGAAATTGTAGATTTAGATATTTAACACATTTGCTAACATGTGAAGCTTCCTAGACATATAAAAGAAAAACTAGTTGTATAGAAATATCAAAGATTCTATATTCCAATTATTAATGGAATATCTCTCTCTCTCTCTTGGTAGAATCACTCTTTATAAAGACTATTAAGGGATCAGTATAATATATTTTTCAAAGCATAATCAAGCATTTCAACTGGTTTATAAAACTTGTATAGAGTTCATTAAAGCTAATCTTGAAGTGGGTATTGAAAAATCTTCAGTATTAGAATATGTATTCGGTTAATAGAAGTTTAATTGTACTTGACTAATAAGGAATGCTTTACTCTGTTGCTCATGTTATTACTAATAAATTAAATACAGGAAATATGTATTGTGTTTCAACATTCTGAGAGAAAGGGTGCCCAGTTAAAAATTAATTGCATTACGCCTTCAATGCACTTGGAAGAAATGATTAAATGATCTTGTTTTCCAATTTTGAAATGCGAAGGGAAATTTCTCTAGTAGCTCATTTGGAAGGAATAAGTTCAATCAGATGTAAACAAATAATAGAAAATTTTAAAATTGCGTCGACTGATAAAAAGCCTGCTTTCAATAAATATTTTGATGATAATTATTGTAATTCAGCCTACTAATAGTATAAGTCACATCATCTACTTCTGCATGCCAATACTGATAAAAATATATATTGTTAATCTATTCACAATACATGAATGTCCAATTATTTTAAAATGAAAATTTAACTGTCAAGCAGATAGTTTGTTGAAAATACAGCATGACACATATTTAGCACATTATAGAATTTTAAATGGTACTCTCCCCAGTTTATATCCTCACAATCTATTTCCATTTCAAAATGAATTGAAGATTCCTGACAGATATTTATGACCAGGCAACAAATTCTTGGTTTGTAAAATCGCAGACTAATGGAGATGTATTTTATGTTGTTAAAAATATTATGGTAGCATTTCAGAAAGTGGTTATGTGTGTGTGTGATCAATGCCATTACAGGTGTGTAAAATTATCATGTTCGGCTTGGTATACATGTGAATACTCAGATAATCATGCACAATGTAAACATATTAAGTTCCTTCTTAAATTGTTTGAGAGATTCCATGTTGTTGAAAATGTTGAATATACTTCTTTCCATATCTCAGATAGAATGTGTGGTGTGGGGTCTTCCGCCAAAGAAATAGGTAATGACATAAGAAAAACCAGGAGACTGAACTTCTACTTGTAGTATTAAATTGTTTATTGCAAGGTAAAATAGTTCAGGAACAATTGTCTCAACATGCAATTCAGTAAAAGAAAGGTAAAAAGTAATTACTAAAGAATTATTTACCTGATCCTCTTGTACCTACCTCCCAATCAGCATTTAAACTAGCAGTAAATATTTAAGCCAACTATTGGGGATATAAAAAGGAAAGCTCTGGAATGTTCTTTTTTTAGTTGTCAAGAAAGAAAACATTCAAGCTCAGGCAAGTCAGCATTACTCAATTCAAAAGCTATTTGCAAAAAAAACTTAACTGTATCTTTAACACCTGATATATGCTTGTAGTGGAGTTGTTTTATGTTTTCCAAGACATTTAGCTATGTTTTTATGGGGTAAAGTTGTTGTATGTTTTTATATCAGATGAGGAGGTAAGTAATTATCAAAAATGACCAAATTTTTGTCACAAATGGCTTTATGACAGTATATTAAAAGTATATAATTTAAAAATCATGCAGGGTAGAGATTCCATTGCAGTTGAATGTTACCACACAAATTTTGGAAAGTGATGGGAATATGGTAATTTTTTATATCATTCATTCTTAATAAAATTTTAGGCAAAAAAATTGATTTATACTTTTGGAACATACGAATTTAGAAATTACATGTATACTTTTTGTGGGTAAGTGTTTAATATAAAATATATAGAATCAGGTGATGTTAATGCTTGCTATCAATACAAGCAAAACTATATACTAAAGTAAGTAATATGTTTTAACTTATGTGTAAATAATGCTTAATAATAAATAATTCATCGTTTTGATAATATTTGTGCTGTTTGTTATACAGGAATAGACCTTGAAAATCTGCCTTGCCTATACAGGTATTTCATCCATATGTTACATCTCATGGGTGATGAGGAAAGTGGTAGTGAAAGTAATGATATAATGTGATTGTCTTTTTTATGGTATAGATGTACTAATAAGGATTTATTTATTTTTTTGTCCAGTAATGGACCAGTTTTTGATATACAATTTGTTTTATAAATACTTTAAATAGCTATAGTTTTTCAGGTTGCTTTATATGTGTTCTGTGTATCAACCAGATGAATGAAGAAAATATTCTTACATCTCTGAAAGTCTTGGATGACTTTTTGATCTTAAAAAGTGCTAGATGGGATTTTCAGCTGTGGTGACATATACATTATAATTGCATCACAGTTGTGAAAGACTTTCTAAAGCATTAAAGATTGTGTAATGTAATTAATTAGTAAGTAATATTTATATGATGGGAAATGCAATACAAGTTAATATTTTATTTAGTTTTAAAAGCAATCAATTGTCTACTTTTTTTAAGATTGTCAACAATATTAGTTACACAACATTTTTTAATACAGTAGGTATAATCCAAAACCATTTGAAAAATACAATGGTTTGTGCAGTAAAGTAGCTTAAAGAGTGATGCATTCCATCTTATGTCAAAGCGGTCAAAGTAATAAATTTTTCTTAAATCGAAAAACCTTGTATAGTTGATTTTTCATAATTTTTACAAATTCCATAAGGAAACAATCATTAGCTGCATAGTTATTTATATTAAAATTTTAACATTTACATGCAACATAAATACATTTAAGAAAAAAACGTTTAACAGTACATGTTTTGTAAAGAAAATTAGGAAACTGTATTTCTTTTTTTTTAAAAAAAAAAGGTATAAAGTATTCATTCAGTTTTGAAATTCTAGAAATATTATGTAAGTCAATTATTTCTTTGCTACTTTCCATAATAAATGATTCTGTTGTAGCTAAGTTCATCAAAATCGTTTCCTTCAACCATATAAGTTATACTAGAATCCTAAGAGGGTTTTCAGATAAAAATATAACTTAGTTCTTGGTTTTGCTAGTTATTTTTATAATGCTTGATACTCAACTAATTTTCTAGATGTGCTAACTTTTGAAGACTTTCAGAAATATATAAAACCTGCAGCTAATTGATGAATTGATTCTTCACATAACAAATAGCGATCCTACATCGATAGATTAAATCAGTCGCATTAAAATAAAAAGATAGCTTTTTATTGGACCTCGTAAAAAAGTTTAATATCTCTGTCTCAATTGCTACTATTACTCATATT
>BMAO01038528.1:0-51218 GCA_019973975.1 Trichonephila clavata
TCTGTGGATCTCTACTCCCAGGCATCGAAATGAGCTTATACCGGCACTGCAGACAGTAATTTTGAACCATGGTCAAGTGACGAGGACGACACCTGAGCTAGTATCCCCTCTCCTAACTACCACATCACACCAACAGAAGAGCATTTAAGCTCTCGAAAGATTTATAAATTGAACTACAAACAGAGTACAAATAGAATTTTTAAAGTTTAATGATGAAATGAGCTTTTTATAAAAGATACTTGTAGTTATACAAACTTCAATCCATTTTACATACACATTTATAATCTCCTTTTCGATTGTTTATTGTGACTTGGGTAACCTTGAGAGCCCCAGGGTTCCATGAAACACAGTTTGAAGATCACTGCACTATATGAATGCTGAGGAGAACGAAACAGAAGAAAAGGTAGATATACAGTAGTGAAAATTAAGTTTCATGTTTCAAACTGTTGTATTAAAAGTGGACTAATAGTATGAAGCAATTTTACTCTTATCGAATAAATATAGTACCATAAAAAATTATATGTTATATTTTCCAGAATTAAGCTGGCATATAATTTACAAATAAATCTTCATAATTTGCTATGAATTCCATGTAAAATAAAATTCTATGTAATTGGTGAGTATGGTGTCTTTTGGGGAGAATTTGTTTTTATTTCTTTTTATCCCCTTCTCTCACAAAAAAATAATATTTCTAACATGTGTCAAAAATTTCCAATCTTATTAGTTTTGGAAGATGCATAACAATCATCAATCAAAAAAAGTATCAAAATAGTAAAAAATGTTGGTTTCTTTTTTCACTGATATATAAAACATTTCTTGTCGAATAATTCTTATTTATTCACCGATTCTACAAAGTAAGAAGTAAATTTCTATGTTAAGTAATGATTGTTCTTACATGTTCTAATAATATGCACTTTTATATAATTTATTAAATAGCAATAACATCCATGTGAGTTGATGAGTTGTGAAATAAGTCGTATAAGAAGTATAAAGGTTCCTACTCTAAATTTCAAAAGTGACTAAGACGAGCAACGTATTTTACTTCAGTCAGAATGATTATTCAACACCATCCAATTAGAAGACCTCAAAAAGCACGGAAAGTTGAGGCCCCCTTCTCACACATCTTCCTACCGCTTCTTCCCCTCTTATCTGTTTCAGTACCCCACAGCAATAAAAGTTTCCTTTTTCTCCTCTTTTTTGTATTTTCTTTCTTAAAGACATCCGACCAACAAGTGTTTTCTGGTCTCATCCTAAGTGAAATTCCCATGAGATATTGACATCATCAAAGTAATTTATCACATAGTAATTATACTGAGTAACAGATTGTCTTAAAACAATAATTTATGGTAAAATAGCTTTGTAATAATTAGATCGACAAGTTTTCTAGTGGATAGAAACATCCCTCCCCCCCCAAGGTGTAAAAAGTTCATAACTGATTATGAACTTCTCTGAGCAAATGATTACTGGAAAAGTTAAGAAATGTAAAACTTCTTAACATTTGAAAATCGAGCAATTCGATTCACAATTGCGAGATTAAAAAAGCAAACATTATTAATTATTACAATTACATTTTCACTTCGTTTATAAAATAAACCATTCATTTTAAAAGTCTTCCAAAATTGACAATTATATATATTTGATGTAAAAAATTAAAACACCGTTTAAATATTTAGAAAATTAAGTTTTAATTTTTTTAAACTAATTTTTTTAAAGTTTATTCAGCAGATCTGTGTTGTGTGTGTGTGTGTGTGTGTGTGAATGCTTTGTTTTATAATTTAAAAACAAACTAGTAATGAAAATCCATATCTTAACTATAGTAATAAAAGAAAAACTCCAATGAGCAGCAAATATCTGTTCATACGGTAATGCCTCACATATTTCTTTTTTCATAAAAAAGTTTTATAAAAAATGTACCACTTAAAATTTTTTATCATATATTTAACTAAAATGGACATATTTTGAATAAACTTTGATTCTAAATTTGATATGTGCAAAATGTATTCCGCAAAAAGAAATCACACACAGAGACTATTATATTAAACATTTAGTCAAGAACAGGTTATTGAAAATGTTCAATGATAGAAAATGTCAGAGACAGTAATTTTTAATAGAAAAAAAGGCAAACTTAAAGATACAAAAACTTTAAAATTACGATATTGCCATATTTATTCGACTCTAAGTCGCACTACTTCCCTTATGCTACTAAAAATTGGGTGCTGCTTAGAATCGAAGACTGAAAAATTCACCGGGGGGGGGGGGGGGAAATTGGACAAGATACTGTCGGATAGAAAAGTTACTGGTTCTCGTTTATTTTTAAAAGTTTTTAATAAATAATAAATTAATTACTCATTTCTTATTAATTCACCATTATTTTTTTTATTTCGTTAAGTGAATATTAACGTCGTACTGATCAGCTATACTCGAGGGCTCTTGGTGACAGACCTCGTAATTTTGAACTATGATCAAGTGACGAGGACGACACCTGAGCTACCACCCCTCTCCTGACTGCCACATCACACCAACAGGAGGACATCTGAGTTCTAGACAGATTAAGCTCCCCTATATGGCGGGTCTTGAGCGGTACTAGGCTAGAACTCATGATACGGCAGCCACGATTCTGTTACATAACCATTAGGCTACCGCAGCCACTTTTTATTTCGTAAATATATCATATATCTCAATAACATATTTTACACTATTTTTAATTTTTTCCCACAAAAACGGCCTGAGAATTTGGGGTACAGCTTAGAATTGGAGAAAATTAATTGAAAAAATAAGTTTCTGCTAATTTAATTAGAAAACAAGATTTGGTTTGTTGCAACAAGATTGTTCCAATGGTTTAATGGTAAAATTGTACGTTAAATATAAAATCGATTCGATTTTTTGTTAGTTAAAAATAATAATAATTGCATTACAATAATTAGATTAAAATTTTAAATTGTGAGCTTCAAGGAGTAGTAATTTGTATTCTTTAGTCAATTCATAACTTTCGGTCAAGTATAAAATAAGTATACTTTCAATTTTTCATTCAGTCGCTTCACAGAATTTAGATATTTTTATATGCATTTCATCAATAACAGGCAAAAAAAAAAATCTAAGCAACATAATTATAAATTATGTATATAAATTAAACTTTTAAAGCACACATGCAGAAAATGTTAAACACATTCCTAAATAGGAAAGTTCATCAGGTTTGAGATGTTAAATCTGTGTGTGTGTGGTACATCATAAATATTCTTTATTTTCCACACTATTTGTCACAACTTGCAAGTTACCATAATTTCAGCTGGCGACTATATTGCAGAAAGCTATCGCCAAAATTAAGTATTTGTAGCCAAGTAAAATTCGTGTTACAAAACGATGGTGGCGCCATCTTTTTGAGATAGTCCTAACTACGCCAAAAATAATTCAGAATGAACTTAAAATTTTAAAAAAGTTCATTAATAAAAACATAAAACTTAATTATGGCTACACCAGTCAAAAGAGGGAAGCGTGCTTTCTTATATACTATTTAATTCTACTCGAAAAAATCAATTTTTTTCTATTAAAATGTGCTTTGCGTTTTCACTTCCTATACTTTAACATAGAAAACTCCAATTTCATTTTGCAATAATGCTGAAAACTGGGTATTTTTTTCAAAAATCAAAATTCAAAGAACACTATCCTCTAAACAATAATTTTTTTTTATACCCATAGAAATTTTTTTTATTATTGGAGCTTTTTCCTGCCGGCAAATGTGCTTCCCGTTTGATCCCTATCCTTTAACATTGACCGAAAACAGCCTTAAGATCTCCGTTACTTCCTATTTCTATCAGTTCCTCTTATAATGACATTTTTTATCAATGTGACCATAGGAATTCACTGCCTTCTGTGGTAATTACCACGTAAATGCGTTCTCAAACCCAGTTTCAAAATCTGAATAAAGGGAATTTAAATGTTGAACCTAGATTAAAACGTCATTTCCTGGCAGACTGTTTGTGACCAATTGAGAAACTATAGGAAAATTCGCTACATCCAATATAACTCTTTTAGCTTAAAAAGCTTAAATGGTGGTCTTTGTTTTAATAATTTATGCTACCCCATAACTGCAAATTAGCCTCATTAAATTGACTTAGTAAATAAATATGTTAAATAGGTAAAATCTGGTTTCCATTTGGTTAAATTTTCCTTTAAAATTAAAATCATGACCTGATTTAGTGAGACCTGTCGCGTAGACTACCATTTACAACTCATGGACCCCCAAATTATTTTCTTGCTGTCGTGGACCCCTTGCAGGTCATTATAGACTCCTTGGGGTCTATATAGACCACTTTGGGAATCACTGTACTAGAGCATTGCAAATTTTTCGAGAGAGCATAGTTAACCGTATTTAAATTTTCTCTCACAAAAAACGATACAATTCTACTTCAATCTTCCAAAAATATGTTTATCTTAACACGTATAAAATCTCAATTCAATTCGAAACGAAATAATATAAGAGTTTGCAATTAAAAATCAATGAATTTCACTTAATATAAAATGTAAGCTTTTTTGAATCACCAGGTACAATATATTCGGCTTCAGAAAAACAAAACGAATTAAGATAGTCTAACGAAATGACACCAATAAATGTTAAAAAATCGAAAAACAAACGTTTTCCATTCTTCTCGTTGAGTAATTTGAAAGGTGACAGCTCCTAGAGTTTAAAAAAAACACTGAGAAATTACTGGATGAGTTTTTGATCGACCCAATTAAGTAGGTGACATACGTCACAAAATTTAATACAAAGTTATTTTTCAGAACTCTCTACAGCACGTTGAAGACAGGTTTCATTTACGTTATGTGGTTTTGACAGAAAACCTAATGAGAATTTTACATTACGGACTGAGAGTTTTAAGGAGGTGTTAGAAAGGTTATTTCGTGTGTGTGTGTGTGTGCGTGCGTGTGATTGTTTAAAGTTAAATTTCCTGAAATGTGCAGCAAAGCTTATTTTCATTTAATTCTAATAATATTTTCAACGAAAACTAGCATCCAAATTAGTAAACTGAATATAAATATAGCGTGTGGACGGCCATCACTATGTCATCTACTGCTGGTTTCACCGTCATTCATCCACTTTGCATAAGTACTAACAACTGTAGATCGCGAATAACCCACGAGTCGTGTAGTTTCGGAAATACTTGAGCCGCGAGCCTTCGAGCCATTACAATCTGCCTTCTATCGAAGTCGCTTAGATCCGCAGCCTTTCTCATCACACAGAGAAGTAAGTGAAAGAATGATTCTTCAGACTCTCCAGCAGCAGTTAAATACCACTTCCACCTGATCACGTGTCTTCCACGTCATCCAGGCGAGTTTATTGCAAAATGTAGGGGTGGTCGTAATGTTTTGGCTCTTGAGTATAAATGTAATCGAAATACGTAAGAAGGAGAAACGAAATCTAGAATATATAAAAAGAAAAGTATGCAACGAGCTTCTCATTCGGAAATCGCGTTTCATGTTGGTTGGTTGATTGAAGATCGTGTTATGTGCTTCGTATAAGGAAAACTGGCTACCAGCACATGTCGAAATTCGATAGCGGCAGCATCGTTGCTTATCAAGAGTGTCTAGTCCTACTCGCATTGGTCGGAATCATGAGAATATGCAATCCACAGGCTCAGGAGAATCCAACTGAACACTATGCATGAACTTAACGGCCTCTCACTACTAACGCTCGAGAAGACAAGCATGTCAGGTCCATCTAGCATAATTGTACAGCCAGATCACGGACCTTGAATCAGGAGGCCTTTTAAACAAACAGACGGAACATTATGAACCATTTATCTTATTCTTCACCATTCATAAAAATAGTAAACAAAAGTATTAATGACACGTCAGCTAAAATAAGACTAAAACATCCATGGCAGGGAGAAAAGCCGATGACTTGATGCATACCAGGAATAGATTTTGTAACTGTCCAATTCTACCCATTTCCCTCTATTAAAACCGGTCTGAGAAGTTTCATGTATCAGTTAAGAGGTCTAAAGTAACAGAATTAATGGTGAAGAGCTCTGAATGCAACAATTTACGGGCTTCAAACAGTGTCATCAATGAGAGAGGTCCTTCCTAGGTAAGGCAAGAGATGCTAACGGCAATACACTCAAAAGCACTTCGACGGAGCCAGCTAATAAGACAGAGAATTAGTAAATCGTTAGGGATATTAGAGCTGAATGATGGAAGTTACACATTTATTTGCGAAAATAATAACTAAATGAAGTGCTGTATGCGCTGTGCAAATTATCAGAACAAGATAATTCAAAAAGAAAGATAATATAAGAGACAATTCATTATAAAGTAAATTCATTTCCCTTTTAATTAAGAAATACTAATAAAAATTAAACAAAAAAATAAAGAAAACACCAAATACATCTCAACGAAGAAGAAATATCTTTAAAAAATATTTAAAATATGCAACAACATGTAACATTATTAGTATTATATTTTATTGATTAATATAAATATCGTTAATAAATACTCCATTAAAATGAAATTATCTGTTTTTCGGATCTTCAACACAGATTTTGAGAATTGAAAGCGTACACATTATCAAACTATTAACAAGAGTTTACTTCAAAACCATTTTAGATATTATGCATGTGTTAATATAATATTTTTCAAATGGGTCTGCAATCAAGAATTGTACAATAAAATTTTTTTTAAAAAGTCATATATTATATATATATATATATATATATATATATATATATATATATATATATATATACTAATTTTTCTAAGGGACAAAACTTTTTTCCAAAAGAGAACTGTCCTAATATTAATAAAATTACTTCCTACAAATTTACAAAAATGAAACCTCAAAATTCTGAAATATTCAATAAATAATTTTTCTATCGGTGCATCAAAGATATTTAATTTTATATGTTAAGCTATAGAAGATGAAATATAAAAAATATCGTGCATAGGGAAGAAAAAGAAAAGAGAGTAGCGCGATATCTGTAAAAAAATTACTTCCTTCGGATCAATAAAATTAGAATATGATAAAATATTAGACAGTTTTTCTAGCGAGAAAAAAATATATATGTAGTTAACAGATTAACCTTAAGTTGCTTATAAACAACATCCTTAAGCCATTAGTGATGTGATAATGTTAACATACAGGTCAAAATTGGATTACAAAAAATCTATTGATACACAAATCACAGACCTCTAATACCTTTCTCCCTTCAATTAAATTCGAAACAGTACTCACTTTTTTTTGAAAAATATCCTTAGCTCTTGCGTTTTCTACTTGATATTTCACCATTATTATTTCCAGCTCCTCGTACCGCTTCTTCCAGTCAATTTCCTCATCTTTCAGATCACTGATCAGAAGACCACAAGTCATTCCTTGAGTCCACGCGTCTTCACCTCCCCCTTCTTCTCCGTCCCCCATTAAAGAAGGGAGTGAGGATCGAACAGAAGAATCCAGACTCAAGCGATCCATGGATTCTGACAGTAAATCTGTCAGAGTTTTCAGATATGGCTCTAGAAACCTGTAAATATAATACCTAAGTGAGATATATTTCATTAGAAAAAATACAGGAAGGGGAGGGAGTTTTAAAGAAGTATTATGTATGGTAATGAGAGGAGAAAAAAAGGCGGAAGCAATTAGTTGGACAACACAGAACGAAACTTTGGCAGTTTTCCAAGGCTAATCAATCAGTTGAACATAATTTACCTCTTATGTCAAGTAGAAAACAAAAACTTGCATACTAAATAGTGAGTCTTGCTTTTTTGAAAGCATCCCATGCTTCATGGCAAACGTTGACAACAAAAACCGTAACACTCGGAAAAAGAAAATTTATTTCTCAATTTTCAACTAGTAAAACTTGAAAACCTTTTTTTTTTAATTTTATTCATGCAAAAGTAAGGTAAAATATGCGCATTAATTATAATATGTTGAAAAAGTTTTTTTTTTTTATTGTTTTAGTTTTATCTTCAATTGAAGAATATAAAGCGGGAATTAATAGACATGGACATTTGCTGTTTTTCCCCTATCAACAATACTTTCTCGATTTGAAACACTGATTTAACAAATTTAAAAATAAGAGAAGAGTCATTGAAACAAATAGCATTCCAATCATATAAAAAAAATCTAAAAGAAGCATTAAGATTTATCACTTTGTTATTAATTTCTAGTATAAGAAAGTTTTGGGTTTCATAATTCATAAAAAAATTTCAGAAAAAGATAAGTAAACAACATCATACAATGGTAAGAACCATAACTCTTAAAAAGCAACATGACTCTTAATACTTGGAAACAAAAAAACACTAAAAGGATAGAATCTTTGAAAAATCCAGTCAGGAAATCAGACATGCTAATTATAATTAAAATAAAAGTAATATATTACCGACTATAAACAAAAAAAAAATGTCAGGGGGGGGGGAGCAATATAATTTGAAAAAAGCGACTAAATTGAAGAAAAGTAAAATAAGATTTTCAAGCTGGAAAGCACAAATTCGGAATTTTCATTCATTCCTTCTTTTTTTTCTTCTTTCCCTTCCATCGAAGCACTTAAAGCCGAAATACACGATAGCTCAGTAACAAAATTTTAAAAAATGAAAAATATGGGGAAAGTAAAACATTATTAAACTTAGAAACGAAACAAAAATCCCGTTTTCTTTGAAAAGCAATTAAATGCGTGTTTAGATTTTGAATCAACTAAAACTTTTTAATTTAGAGAGAATGAGAAAAGCAACGATAGTTTAAACTATTTCGATATTGCTTTCCTTTGTCATACACATAAAATAATTATATTGAAAAGATTATAATTGAAAGGATTACTGAGTGAAAAGAAAACTAGGTTATTCTAATTTCAATGAAATTATTTCGTATGTACGTATATGTGGTTATAGTTAAGAGATATGGATTGAAAAATTTTATTTTTAGATTAAATCGAAATAATAATTGTTGACGCGAAAATTTTTTCATAAAAGAGCTTCTATTTCCGGGACGAGGCATTGCACAACCTTCATTACTGTTCTCAAATTTAAAAAAAAAAATATTGTGGTTTATTTGTCTTGTTTATTATAAATTTTGATTTCATTTTTCTGGAACACCATGTTAAATCAATATGTTAGATCAATGTGTTTTAGATTTCTCTCTCTTTTTTTATGCATCAAGAGAAATTTAGTAATACTATTTGGTAATTATATTCATATAAGTAACTGTGTTATTGCTGATTGGAGTATCGAAAAGGCATTTCATACAAATTCTTTCGGAATATTTAAATTGTATGAATTTGGTTAATAATAGGTGAGTTATTTAAATGTTTTCTTCTTTTTGATGTGAAGAGAGATAAATTTAGTAAATTATTTAAGTATTATAAATATATTTCCAAATGAGATTACTTGTGTATATATTTAAAAGTTAAGAAAAATATTTTGAAGAAATGACCTTTTTTTTAAGAGGCTAAAAGGCAGAATTTTATTTGACTGAGAAGGAAGTATTTTTTCTACGGGAGTTGTAAAAGTATAGAACATTTTTCATTGATTAAAAACTACGTAAATTCATTCTATATTTTGTGCGTGCGATGTGCAGATGTATATATGGGTTTGTTGAAAATTATATATATATATATATATATATATATATATATATATATATATATATATATTAGTCAAAATAGATGAATAAGCATGATCAAAACTGAAAAGAATTGAAATTGCAAGATAACCAGACAATAGATTTTAAAAGGATATTTGAAAAATTAAAATAATAGAGTTAAATATAAGAAAATATAAAAGAATGGATGCTACAATATTATAAACATTGCTGATTTAGGACAGCTTATATATAAAATAATTGATATAAAAGTGGGGTTGAACATGTTTTGTGGCTAGTCAACCTTCCTCCTTTCTGTTAATAATACTGAGCGAAGACCTATTGAAAATAATGCATAGAAAATCTAAATCCACTATGAGAAAAAGGTAACTTACCTAAAAATTGCATTCAAAAATGCAGAGCCCGCGCTAAATCTGAGTACAATAAAGAAGTTATTGCCAGATTCTGGACACAAATGCAAATTCAAAGTATAGGAATGGCTGAATAGTAGCACTTAGCAAAAGTATGAAAAGAATAGAAATAATAAATTAACAATTGTAAACATACTACCATTATCTTAGGGACAATGAAATTATATATGATTTAAAAATAAATTAAATTAAGTTCATATAGTATTGGAAAATTCAGGTGAAGGTTGGCTGGCCGGAAAAACACTGTTTAAACCTGCAATCCTGGTTCCTAAGGCCAGGAGTTTGCCCTAGTATTTCTGTGGCTAAAACTATTCTATCATGACTATAGTTATCTTAGGTAAATAACTATTTTTTGTATATTTTTGTGTGTAATATATATATATATATATATATATATATATATATATATATATATATATATATATATATATATATATATATATATATATATATATATATATATATAACACTAAAAGAACAATTATAATTTTATCTTAAAATTAGAATTTGGAGGCAACTATTACTATCTAGGAAAAATAATAAATTTACATTAATAACCTATAAATAAACTATACAAATTTAATCCTTACTATTTAGAATTTCTTTATTCAAATATCTATTAATAAAATTAATTGGGTATTTTTGAATTAAGCAGTATTTAGTAAAATGTTTATAGTTTATTTATTTTTTCTGATTTATTTGAAACTAGAAATTTATTGCGTTGTATGTAATTAATTACAATATTTCTGAATATAGAAACATGTACATTATTCTCCCAATGTGGTATTTTTATATTATTGAATTTAAATTATTGAATTAATTAAATATTAGTAACTCTTTTATTATCATATTTATATAAATAAATTGGTTTTCCCAATTTTAATATTAAAAAATATACTTTATTTAGAATATCCTACCATATAGTTATTAATTCTATGTATAGATGTATTAAACATAAATCAATACAGTGTTCAAACGAAACTTAAATAAGGTTTTTTATTCCTTGTTTTAAATTTACGAAAAGATTTTGGAAAATCTTAAACACATCGATTTTTAATTGAAATGGGTCAATTTTTGATGAATTCAAATTTTTTGCATGAAAGCAAAACACTATCAATTATCTTCATATTTTCCCTACTTAATTTAAATGCATTTTAAAAAAAAAAATTTGAATTTCTGAGGGAGTGGGTGAAAAAACTATCCGGTGCTCAATACAAAAGAAAGCGACGCGAAAAACAAGCTCTCATTTAAAGACAAGCTGGAAGTTTACTGAACTACTTACTAGGCCCTAGAAAAAAGGAAGACAGTATCCAATCGGAATCTGATTTAGACTTTCATGAAGAAGATGTTGCGGTTGAAATAAACAGAACCCCGATAGTGGTTCTGCTCTTATAAAAACTCCTCCAGGTAAAACCAAAGATCGCAATACTTTAACGAGGATATTTAGTTCAGATCCAGAAACTTGGCCACCTATTCTATCAGACGCTGATAGATGTTTTTTGGTAAAAGAAAGACACCCTAAGTCATTGACAGATTATAATTTTTTCTCATCACAACACCGGTCGAAGGTTAAGCTCACATTTTTACAATAGGATTTTTAAAAAAAAAAAACAGTGTAAAGGTTGTTCGTAAATGGTTAGCGATTGCATTAAAAAAACTCTATATTGTTTTTGTTGCAAACTTTGTGGTGGTGTCCTTAATTGTCTCTCCACAGAATGTTTTAAAAGTTGGTAGTACCTGGTTGAAACATCCAAGAACCATAGTCAAAGTCAAAATCTTTGATTGAATTTAGTCAACTATTACAATGCTGTAAAGCAACCGACAGCGACTCGCAAAGACTTATTATTGCGGAGATTAATTATTGGTGCGCATTGTAAAACAACATTAAAAATGCTTGCTCAAAATTGTTTAGCCCTTCGTGGTAAGAGTGACGAACTATCCTATTACAATAATGGTCATTTTTTACAAATAATGCAATTACTTGCTAAATTTGGTCCAATAATGGAGGAACATGTTCGAAGAGTCCTAAAAAAATCAAAAAACTAAAGTACACTCTTTAGCGAAAAATATTCGGAACGAGATCATTTCTCTTTTACATGAGAACATTAAACTACAAATTGTTCAACAAGCCAAATATTATTCAATAATTTTAGATTGTACCCCTGATGCCAATATGTTTGAACAAATGACATTTTTGGCAAAATATGTATGTATTGAAAAATTTAATTCTACTGATGTTACCGTTAAAATTAATGAGAGTTCTTTAGATTTCCTTCCAGTTGAAAGATCGACTGGAAAAGAGCTTTCAAATTTAATAGTTGAGCAACTTAAAAAATCGGGACTAAATTTGCTCTCTTTAGGGTTCATAATAATGCTGAAGTTAGCAACTCTATAAGAGATGAGCCCTCTTGATTATTAAATTCTATTAAACAATTCAAGTTCCTATGCTCCATCATTATTTGGTATAAAATCTTAAATTGCATAAATCCAATAAGCAAGCTATTGCAAACAAAAGATAACATTCTACCATCTGCTGTGGAACTCTTAAAGAATTTTAAAGATTTTTTAAATGATCTTCGATTGGATGTGGGTTCTTTTGATGAAATGCTCTGTGATGCAAAAGAACTGGCCGATGATATTGATATCCCTGCTAACTTGGAGGTGACGCAGCCACATTACAGAGTTCGACGCAAAAATGTTAATTTTGATTACGAAACACGAGATGATCTGGTGGAAGATCCTAAATTAAAATCTAAGATAGAGTTTTATTTTTTTACTATTGACCAAGCAATTTAAAATTTATTTCAGTTTTAGAATTCGCGCCAAATTTTGCTATCGCATTAAGAATTTTGTATATGTCTTGAAACACGTATAAAATGAGTATTAATTGCATAAGAAATCTCAAGGAAAATGTTAAAAAAATTTTTTTTTTGTAATAATACAAATTTTAAAGTTGTTTTCTTCTCATAATATTGAAATATTATATTTTTTATAAAAAACATATGATAAATATGAGCTGAAATTATACAATTATTAATACAAAATGCCTTAGTTAAAAAAAATTTCATGCACACATTTCGAAAGAAAAAAAAATTACATTAATGTAATATTTCAAAAATATCCTGCTTTATTTGTCACAACTTCTTTTTTTAGTTATCATTTCACTTTTTAAAATAGCTTTACTTTATCAAAAAGCTTTTTTTAGTTTTTTTTATCTAAAAAGGGGGCATAGTCGAATTCCCTGATTTATTTGCTTACATTTTTCAATTGAAACATAATAATGCAAAGAATCTAACTAAATAAAATACAAAAAATGATGTTTAGGTCATCTTTAAGGTTACTATAACCACAAATTGGTCAAAGCCATTTGAGGCAATTTGCATGAACGTGGAAACTTGATAGGAAATGTGTGCTTATGTTAATCTTCCGATTCAAGCCACAGGAAGTAATTAGCAGAGAATAACTCTTTAGGAATAAATGGGGATGGAGTACTAAAAAGAATTGTGTTGGATGGAAAATCTTGACGTGAAGAATCAAGATGTGAACAAAAGCTTCATATCCCCCTTACAGGCATTACTTGAACGATTTCTCCACAAGTATAATTGAGTTTCGGCAATAAGCTGTTGCATATAAATTATGTTGCTAAAGTGTTTGGCATTGGCTAAATTTAGTTTTAGATTCGGAAGAAACAGTTTTGAAAATACCTTCAAATTCTTTTAAAGCAAATTTGCTTTAGTTTATTTGTAGACAGCTGAAATGTTTACATAATATGGTCGGGTATTTCCAGAATATTTTACTTTGGCATACTTAAAAACATAAATAATTGTTTTAAAAATGTAGCATGTACTAAACTCTTTTTTTTTTTTTTTTAGAATCTGTCAATGTAACGAGCATTTAAATATAGAAAAAATTGAATGAATTGAGGGTTTATTGACTTATTAAAATTTTAACTGTATGTAATTCAGTCAGGTGAAATTAATTTGCTGATGAATCAAAAATTTACAAAAGATAAGATATTTATAAAAAGGAGTCCATCTCTTGTGCAAAATTTGAAGTTATTGAGGGGTCTGTACTCTATTATCCAGTAGGTTTCATCTGTGATTAATTGATCCAGAACAGTAGCGCACACAAAAAATTTTCAAGGGGGGAGGGGATCCATGGTCGAAAGTCCCCCAACTCGTATCATACCTCAAGACAACACCAATTGATTCTTCTGATTTTGTCAACGAAAAACAGTAAAAAATACATTATTGAATTAATAATTAGCATTAATTCATAAAATAAATTGTTAATTACAAGTACTTAATTAAATTTTACGTTATAAGGATTATCATCAATCAGAAAAAACTCAAGGGCTTTGGGGGGGGGGGGTCTGTCCAGACCCCTCGGACCCCCCCCCCCCTTGTGTGCGCCACTTATCCAGAGCATCCACTTTTTAAATAATAAATTATAGTTTGAAAAAAACTAAAAAATACGCTTTTATACTGAATCGAACTAAAAAGTTAAAAAATAATTCTTAATAAAGAATAAAATGATTTACGAGAAAATGAATGTCTTTGGGGTAAAAGCGTGGGGTGCTTTTTACTACATTTTTACACTAATTCAGATTTTCGGAATAGAAGTTAGGAATTATAAAAATTGATACATTTATAGAACACCCCACGCTTTTACCCCCAATGACATTCATTTTCTCGTAAATCATTTTATTCTTTATTAAGAATTATTTTTTAACTTTTTAGTTCGATTCAGTATAAAAGCGTGTTTTTTAGTTTTTTTCAAACTATAATTTTTATTTTTTAGTTCGAACTACAATAAAAGCGTGTTTTTTAAACTATCATTTATTCATTGTTAAATTTATCCTTGAGTTTGATATTTGAAGCTGGAATTATACGTGGCTGTGGAATTAGTCTTGCTCTTCAATGGAAAAATTATTAACGGGTTTAAAGTGTATTTATTCTCTCCGTTTCGAGGCCTCAGATGAGTCCAGTATCGTTATATTAGATTCCGTCTCGTCTGAACAGGTAAAACAAATAAAAGTGTGTTAAGAAGGAAAAATTCGAATCAAAAAAATTTTTAATGTACCATGTTTTTATAACAGACTAAAAATTATAAATTCCTCCCTTTCGTTTTTGTTTTCTTTTTTCGCATTTTCATGCACTGCCATCCACTTCTGAGCCATGGTCCAAATTTCAAGCTCCTCGGAAAGTCACACAGTTTAAAATCAATTACAAAATTCCACCTCGACAGACATTAAAGAAAGCGAGTTAATAAAAGCATGATAATATTAAGTGTCAATCGTGTTATCCCCTATCGTATCATCACTTCTAAACGTATTGTTTTAATGTTAATTCGTATCACCACTTCTAAAGGTATTGCTTTATAAAAATAAAAAATAAATATTTAGTAGTTGGAACGTAAATTATTTTTTTCACATGCTGAGGCTTTTTTTTATTTTTATTTTCAGAAAAATGTTTACATTATGGTAAAAAATTGCTAACACACACACACCCTTTACTTTCTCAGATACAGAACACTTTTTTTTGTTTGTTTTATTTCTATTAACTGCAAGTGTTTTTTATTCCTGCATATAATTGGCTTTAAATTCAAAACACTCGCTTCAGGGTTAGACCTTATTCTTTTAGTCGCTAAATCTGAAATTAGTCGCCAAATCTGGAAATGATGTATGGAATTAGTCGCCATATCTGAAAATGGTATACGGAACTAGTCGCCAAATTTAAAAATGATATCTGCAATAAATTGCCAAATCTGGAAGGGGTATATGGAATTGTCGCCAAATCTAATTATCCTTATTCCTGACGATCCTGAAAAGGACAATGGAACAAAATTATGAAATTATTGTATTGTCATCGGTCCTTGGACAAGTGTGCGAAATTTCGAATGAATCCGATCTTTTTAAGTGGGTAAAAATCGAGTTCTAAGATTCCGTTACATGCAAGTGAAACTTATAAAAGCGTGTTAAAAAGCATTATCGTTCCGACAGTTAAGTGCCAACGAACATGATAAACGAATATTTTAAATTACTATAAAAAAATCAGACTCGAACGATAGGAATGATAAGATAGGAGGAAAGAGGGGGAAAAGATACTATAAAATTTGTTAATTTTGAATGATTTTTTGTGGTTGAAAAAATGCCTTGTTTTTTAATACGCCTCACATCTTTGTAATGCATCCAAAATCCCTTCAGGCGTATTTTTCCGTCTCTTTTCTTAAATATTTCTAGCTATCCATTGTTACCTAAAAATGTGTGGTATCCCTAAGTCTTCGCAAATAGAAAAGATTTCTCTAATACGAAAGGTCCAGAAATCGGAACATTTATATCTCGCAATGTGTGCATCGACTTCAAAGCTGCCTCGTCGATATCTTCATGGACGCATGTTCTTAAACGTTTTGAACAAGAATTCGATGAATCATAATTTTGTAGTTTATCTCGATTTTTTGCAATTGTTGATAAGTTCTTTGGATGAATACCGAATTTTAAAGCAATGTCCTTTTTCTGAACGCCTTTATCCACTTCCTGAAGAATTAAAAAAATTTCTTTGTGCTTAGGCACTTACGTTTTGACATTTTCGAACTACTTGAGCAGAACAACGATCAACACTACAATTGAATGGAAATTGGTTCAAGGACACGGGGACACGAGACAACTCCGCTAAGGGTGAAAGGGGATATCGAAGATGTTTCTAGTTAACTGGACAATGGGGGTTAAAGGTTGCACTTCTTGGATGAAACGCCCAGAAATCTATTACTCCCGGTGAGTTAGGCGCCTAATAAAACCAGTTCAAGATAAACGACCACCATAAAATGTGTTAAAAGAGAAAACAACTTAAAATGTCCAGAAATACTTTAAAAATTGGTAGAAAAAAATCGAATCACACACAAGAGAATTTCGTTGCATAGAAAATGCATTTCGATATTGGGAGGTTATTTTACGAAGAAAATCGTGAAATGTTATTGGTTCCAGGAAAAAGTTCGTAATATGGAGGTTCGACTACATCATTCGAATCTAGAACACCAGATTCAAAAATCCAGTATTTTATAAATCTTGAGCCAGCTAGTAATTTTCTATATTTAATAATTCCCTTTAATTTCATGTAAACTTTCTCATTTGCAATGGTCCCTTCAGGACGTAAATTATGAACTAACTTACCCCCATAACGAGATAATCGTATAATCATATCTCTTAAAAATTGAAACCTCAGTAAATTTAAACTTACATAAGATATTCTCATACGATATCTTTCCACCAATCATCCACGGAAGTCATGAGTTCGGAACTTTCGCTTCATATAAACTCCGCTCCTAATAATTTAATATGCGCGTGTGTCTTATTTGTGCTTTTCATGTATTTGTGTGAGTCTACATGCAAAATAAACAGGATTAAAACTGCCTCATCAATAATATCTATATTACATCAACCACCTAAATCAGTGGTCTTTTCAATCGTATAGGTATTTTATGTAAAGATGATTAAAAAGTAGTGCATTTGTTATCGAAAATTTTGTGTGATGTAATTTTTACTTATAATAATATTAATCTGCGATCCCAGTGTCACATACCTATGCATTATATTTAGTAACTGAGTATGTGCTTGCAATTTTTTGCCCTAACTGTCCAAGTCTAGTTCTATTGAAATTATCTGCAGACGCATTTAATATTCTGCATTTAATTCGTTTTCATATTTTAATTTGGTAACCACTAAATATATTGCTCTGAATGACATTCAAATGTTTCTAGCAGTGTGAGAAATCCTGCGTATTTGGCATGAATTTGCAAACAAAAATTTAAGAGCTGTTCTTGCTTAAATATAGAATATGTCCCTCTCCTTTATTATGTGTGTTTTTTTCACAAATGTAAAAAGGTGCATTTTCCATTAGAAAACTTTTTATTTGTGCAAAACATTGCACTAAAGGGTATAAAATTGTTTCATATAATCCGGTCATGCAAACAATACAATATTCACAATATAGTAGGGAGTACAGATAAAGAAAAAAACGTTTCAATATTCTTTTACCATATTGCAATAAAACTTTAAAAAAAGTATTACAAAATCAATTATATTATAGCATAAAGTTCGCAATCTTATTGACTGAGATGAGCTTTAGATGCTCGTGGTTATACTTTCATAGAGAACGTGAATCCATTTTGCATACACATTTATAATATTTTTTTCGGTTTTTTATTGTGACTCGTGGAACACCTGAGTATGCCTCGTGGAACACAGTTTGAAGACCACTGATTTAAATAATGATCAGCGTTAAAGTAATCCTTAACACTCGCCACGTGTCCTGTCATATATTTATATATATATATAGAGAGAGAGAGAGAGTAGAAGCTATATACTTCTTCAAAACTACAAGGGGTGATCAAATGAAAAGGTACGAAACGACACGGTGGGTACAAATATAGACTTTATTCAAAATATACACCATAGGCCTGAGCACAACGATCCCACTGATGAACAAGCCGCAGGATTCATTGTTCCCAGAATTCCTGTGGCTGTGACGAGACCCAGTCCTTCACAGTGTCCTTGAGTACGTCGTCCGAGTTGAAGCGCTTTCCTTTCAGGTGTTTCTTCAGTGGACCAAACACATGGAAATCGCAGGGTGACATGTCCGGACTGTAGGACGGATGGTCCAACGTCTCCCATTGGAACTTGTCCAGTTCCATTTGTGTGATTCTGGAGACGTGTGGACGCGCGTTATCATGGAGCAGAACCACACCCTCCGTGAGCAGCCCCGGTCTTTTGTTCTTGATGGACCTGCGTAGGCGTCGGAGTGTCTCACAGTACGCATCGGAGTTAATGCTTTTTCTGTGCTCGAGTAATTCTGTGCTCGCATCATTTGGACGCCGCTTTTTATAAGAGCCTTTGCTCTCTCCTGCGCATGCGGGCACCCGCGCATGATCCGATCCCAGTCAGAGTCTCTAATGGCATCCAGAGATGTCTCGCTACATTCTCTCTTAGCTGAATATGCAAATATTTAACTGTTTCATTTTTATGTCGTTTCGTACCTTTTCATTTGATCACCCCTTGTATATTTAAAACAGGATGCTTCTTGCTTGGCAATTTTCAGATATGTGTTTACTTAGTCTTGCTTGTTTAGTTCTTATAATTAAAGATTTTCCGTTTGAAAAAATATATTATCCAACATCAAAAATAAACTAACACAAGCGAACTGATACAAACAACAATGGTTGATTTTACCTATCTTTCTGACTTTATCTTGAGGGGAACGTCGATAAAAAGAATAAATGCTGTTTTACAGCCCTCTTTTACAAAAATTTCAATTCCAAATATTTCGATATCTTATCCAGAAAATCCTGAATGTCAAATATGACATTTCTGTATTAGTAACTTTAGATGTACTTATATCATATAGTAAAAATTAATAACGTTTTCCGGATTGAAGAACAATTAAATCTGTATTTAAAAAAATTTTGAAGGCACTCTCTATAATTTTCTTCGTAAAAGAAATTATCATGTTTTAGTAAAAAAAAATGGAATTTTTCTGTCAGTGAAAACTTAAATTCTTCATTTCGAATAAATTGCGTAATACGAAATCGTGGTTTGACTTTCGCGAGATAGTACTTACTCCATTCTAATTTTTATTGTGATCACAGAATACTTTACGCCTATTCGCAACTTATTTTTAAAACAATAAAAAAAAAGGGCAGAGATGAATTATTTATTTTTTTTACTACTTCACATGAATTGCAATATTCTCTAACGGTGAAGCCGACCTACTTCTAACAAAGAGGTTCTCATTTTTACAGAGTAGATCTTAACCTGCAACTTCCTGAATCATTTCTCACTATCTCATCCTGAATATCAAATAAAAATTCTGATCGATAGCGCACTGTCAAGTTGTCACAAAATATTGACTAACTCTGAGGACGTAGATGTTACAATGAACAGACAGCAAAAAGTAATTACAAACGCAAATAAGCACTATGTTTTTATTTATACTCCAGCTTAAAGTATGAGAAGATCAAAATGAATGCTTAATTGTAAATATTAGAATTATTAATTATCTGAATTCAACGGACGGTAGCCGGCTCTCCGTTACTGCGTTCCAATGTTGAGTCTCAGGACGCAATACGAATTAGATTCGACTCTATCAAAACTTTGTCTAATTGCCTAATTATATGATTTACTCTAATAATTAGTAAACACCTAGCAATATTGCCTATGCTATCACCAAGGGGGGGGCAGCTTAAATGATCTCGTGAGCTACTTCGGAAAAACATTATAATCCCGCGGGGCGCATATAAAAATAAATATGCTTATATTATAGATTTGGACTCATTATACATATACTGGAGTGAAAATTTAAAACAGATTGATGTATTATTGTTTTCATTGCTTTTCATGTATACAAACATAGATAATATAATAATATAATGATCAAATAATGTTTAATTTACTTAATTAGAGAGATATTCGTTTCTCAACTGTTTCACTCAGTTTTTGCAAGTCGATCTCAATGCGTGTATTTGCGCATAGTATAATTGATATGTTGCAGATTTTCGTCACGTAAGTTTGAGAGCGATTTGTGTTTGATACATTTCATTTTCGAAATTAAAAAAAAAGATTCGCAGTGACAGAAGCAACGTAGTAAAATAGAAAACAGTTGCGGATTTTTTTTTCAGAAAAAAACACCAAAGTCAAAAATATTGCACAAAATAGTCGCATTTTGTAAAGCTGTAATGAATCTCGCGGGCCGTAAAATTATTCAAGGCGAGTCACATGCGGCCCCCAGGCCGCGCGGGTTGGCCACCCCTGGTATAAATGCTATCTCAGTATAAAACTTCAAATAAAACCTTAACCCCAGAGAAACATTCGTATAACAGACTACCCATTCCAAAAAAGGTAGAATTCATACTTTCGGTCCATCTTAGAAACACAAAATGACAAAGTACGTATGCAGCTACTGCAACAAGACTGATTGTAGACAAGCACAGATACGTAACATCTGCCAATCGTACAAATACTGATTTTTAACAAAAAAAATTTTTAATTTAGATGTCATAAATACTTTAATTGACACACAAAACTAATTGAAATAAATAAGAATATATAAAAACATACTTGTTTTAATTCGCAGTCTATGAGCCGAATGGTTAGCAACATTGTAATAAGTTTAGTTGTCTATGGTTTAAAAAAAACAAGAGTTAGAGATAGCCCATTACAAGGTTCCATGTGTGAATATAGTTTCTTTATAAAAAATCATAACTCTATGACTACTGGGTACATAGGAACAACATTCTGGAAGCAAAATAGTGTTCCTCAGAAAAATCACTTTTACCCTCTTGCCGTATGCTTCAGGGGGAAACTTGTTCCTTCGTTCCCAACCTTGACCTGACGCCGTACACAGTAAGGTGCAGAGACAGATCCATCCCCCCATCGGAAGAATATAACTCAGAAGAGAAGACCTCAATAACCCCCAACCCTCATGGAATAAAAACGAACTCTTCATAGAAGAAAAGGAATTGGAACAGTTTTTTTTTTCTCCCTTACCCCGGAGGGGAGAAAGGTTTCCGTTTTCGTCACGCGCCTACCCTCCGACTGGGACATCGAACCAAAAGGAAATCAAGGACAGCGTCTGTCAAGGCCTCTTTTTGTTCCCCTCGGGTTCTCCCCCCCCCCTGCCTTTTTGGTGTTTGATGGTGTGTTCAGCTGATCAGAGCTATATTCTGACACACACCAAACGCATATAGGAAGGTTTAATAAGATTATATTAACAAACATGTGCCTCCCAGAAATAGTTCACATAAAATTAAACGTAAAAATCATGCACAAATAGAACAATTATAGCAAAGAAGGGGGGGGGGCACTTAGGAATTTTAAAGAATTACCCTTCCTTTTTAGATATTCTTTAACGGAAAATATTTCTTTCAAACATGAAATGCCTGAAGTAATAAATTCGAGTTCTATGCCCTTCGTACAATTCTTTGTACCTTTTTTATTTCACGATCAAAACTATCTATTCAGAAACACGTACACTTATTTTAGATGGTAATTCAGATTTGACGAGGAAATAAAGTTTTCTGAATCTTTTACAGATTTAAATTGAAATACTTATGGATAATACAATAAAGCCAGGAAATTAATAAACAATAAAATTATTTGGTTGCATAAAAATTTCAAATTAAAAAAAAAAAATCAGTATAATTCAGTAAATATTGCAATATACTGATTCTGACTTATTTCGGAATTTATGCATAAACAACAACAAAAAAACTGGTAGAAATAAAAATTATGATTAAGCAAAAACAAAAATAAATAATTCCTACAACTCGAATTATTTAGAAGAAAACAAATTTAACGCATTTATTTAATAATTGCAAAAAAGATACATATATATTTAACTGTAAAAAATACACACATATATATACAGGGTGTCCAGAAACTTAACGATAATCGGGTACGAAGTGAAAGGTGAGTCATATATTCCGAGGGAAATATTTAAAAAAAATACCCGTCACTTGGTTAAGTGAGGAGGAGAGCTTTTCGAAAATGTGGAAAATAGATACCCTGCATCATATCATTAGTTGCTGTGACCACAAATTTTACGATGATTTTTTCAATAAAATCACCTTCCATCGCCGTACTATTAATCGCAGTAAAAGTCGGACGAAAAACTTGGCTGGTTTAGTTAAAATTAATGTAATTTGTGTGAGTCGGGGTTTGAGAAAAAGATATCACCTAACTTTGACTCTCCATAAAACGAAAACTATTACACACAACCCCAGGTAAGTTTCTCAAAAGTTGGCCCATTTAGCTACGATTCCAAAATGGGGTACAAGATTTGTTCTTTTCTGAGCCTAGAAAATATTTTTATTTGCAAAACATCTTCATTTTAAAAACACCTCCGTTGATACCTTCCATCACATCATTAGGTTTTTTTTTTTTAACATTTATAAACCCCGTGCACCACGCAATGTATAACACGGGGGCTTACAACACAGACAGAAGAAAGGATTACAACACAAACAGCCATGCCTTCTCCGGGATTCGACCCCAGTCCCTGCAGCACCGCAGTCAGCTTCACTGACCACTATACCGGATGGGCGGCATCATTAGGTATTGTGGCCGCCAATTTCACTGGGATTTTTTCACTAACGTCATCTTTCATAGCCGTTCTATTAATCGTATTCTCAAGTTGAACAAAAATATTTGCCGATTGAGTTAAAATTAGATTAATAGAGTGACTATGAAAGATCACGTTAGTGAAAAATTCACAGTGAAATTGCGGAATTTGTTCCATGCGAAAACTTACGTTTCATTCATGCATTTCTTTTATGTATAAACACTGTGTTTTTAAAATTTCATAATATTCCACAAATGAGTAATTTTTCATTTTAACATATAAAAAGATAACTCTTTTAATATTAAGGTGTAGAAGAAAAAAATCAGAGAAAGAAACATAACTCAGATAAAAAATTAATAACACGATTAAATATCCTGCTTTTTATTGGATAGCAAAGCCAGAATAAAATATTACGGTAGGAGCAGTTTAATGCCTTAAAAAGATGTTCCGAGAATTTGGGTTCTATTCTTTAACATTACGTCAAGTCAAGTTCAAATTGTTCTTTATCACCGTTCTTTTTTTTTAAAATCAAAAACGCACTAATAAGCAATATAAAGAACACAATTCAAATATAGCATCACAGGAAACCCAATTTCTGTCATTTTATTATCTTCATGTTAATAAAATAAAAAGCAAATACAAATATTAAGACATTTGATAATTCTGTCCTCACAGTTTTCTGGTGCAAAATTTACAGGAGAAACACAAAGATCAAAGTTAAGGCAGCTTTAAAAATAAAATTGTCTGACATTTTGACAGTATATTACATAAAACTATTACTTTCCCAATCCTTTTCCAAACATCCACGCTTTTCTCCCTAAGGTAAAGCAATACCTTTTGGAGTAAATGTAAGCGTTTTCTCATGAGATGAGTGAGTGAGTGAATATTAACGTCCCACTGTTCAGCTGCACGAGGGCTTTTGGGGACGATCCGCGTCATTTTGAACCCTGGTCAAGTGACGCGGACGACACCTGAGCTGGCACCCCCTCTCCTAACTACCACACCACACCAAAGGGAGGACGTTTGAGCTCTCGACAGATTTTACGTGCATCGCTCCCCTACACGGCGGATCTTCAGTGGGACTGGGATCGAACTCATGACATGCTAGCCACGATCCGATGCCTAGACCACTTGGCTACCGCGGCCACAAGCGTTTTCTCAGAAAAAACATTCCAATGAAATCTTCGATCGTTTTGTGTTTGAATCAACACAAGTTTATATGCTTGATTCATTTTCTTCCATTCCAACTGAAAATAAATAATAACATTTCAACTCACTGTAAATGTGCCTTCTTTCATAACGCCTACACACATTTTTATCTTATTTAACATGAATAAGTGTCTAAAATGGATTTCAATATATAGTAAATTATCATCGAAATCAAAGTAAATATCTTCGAAATTCAATTATTAATGATGCCCATAGAAAGGTTCGACTCAATTACAACGCAAGTTATTTTTTTAAATAGAAAATTTGGATAAATGAGAAAAAATTTGGAGTCGATTAGAATTCGGCGAGAAAACTTATTTTAAATTATACAGTTTCAGGAAACATAATATTTAATTACAATTTACAAAAGTTCGAGCATTTATTTAGAACTAAAAACAAAAATAATCGAAAACCTTAAATGAGTAACAATCTGGAATTCTTTTTTCAGGATGGGAAGGGTTTTAAAAACTACTTTAAACGGTATATTTCACTAAATAATGAAGAATTATTATTTAGTCCAACATTAATATACATTTAAAAATAAAATACGATTAATGCAAAATGTCAATAATTTTGGTAAGCTGTAAACGTTTTTTGAAAACCAAACATTTCATAATCTAAACTATTTTTGACATGGCACATTAGTGATAACAGAACAAGTATGATTCTAAGCTTTTAGCTACACACGTAAGTAACTCATTTGAAAGCCCAAAATTTTTTCTACAGATATAATCTCGGAATTATTTAAGGTATTAGTAAAAACGGGACGAGATTCATATCACTCTATTGTGTTTTACACAATACGAGCAATAACCCACACGCGCGCGCGGTTATTTTTAATTAGACATAATCTTCAATAGCAAATTCGAAGGGGAACCCACACGACTGCAAGTTTTAAAAAGCAGCACAGTGCTTTTACATACAAAATTTAAAATTTTAAATGTATGTAGCTGATTTTGAAAAAAAATTTCTATTTTATGATAAAACGGTTTTCATGAGATATGAACTTTAGTTTCAATTAAAACGAAAGCAAAATGAACTAAATGCATGTTAACAGAGAAAATTTCGTTCATTTAATAGGTCTAAAGCTTAATTCAACTGAATAACAACATTAACAAATAGACGAAGAATAATTCATAAAATGATTCATAACTTAATAATAAACTCAAATAAGTAATAAATTCAAATGCATTTTGTGATTTATCCAGATAAAAAAGAATGAAAGTTGAACGATCACCAGTAATCTCTAAAACAAAAATTGCATATTAATTTTTATAACTTACAATGTATGGAATATAACTAAGTTTTATGAACGCTCTAGAAAGTTTTTATCATTTCTAATGAGATTGTTTTTTTCAAGTTTCATACAAACCCGCAAAACGCCTAAGAACGAGTAGATTCAATTCCCGACTCGATCCAATTCCTATGAAGAGTATCTCTGACATGTGTTAACCTGAGAAGCTTTCAAAGTTGGGGGATGTCAGTGACCTTTAGAATTACCGTTGAAAATCGTTTCTTTCCAATAAAAAGGCTTTTTTCGCGGTTCTACGCACCAAAAAGACAGGTACACAATTCAAACAACTTCCGCAGTCCCTTTCATACACCCCGGCCTATCTACCTATTTCTTTCAAACAAACTTGATTCTGTCAAGCCATATCAGAATCCTTCTGATTGACACAAGTTGGGTATTACTTCCTGTTAAAAATTCCGTTCTTAAAGTTAAAGAAACAACAGACGATTAAAATATGTCGGTATATAATTCATTTTTTATAAAACATTTCTTATGAAACTGTAAGCAATGGAATGGAACGAAATGTAACAGAAGTTTTTAATAAAATTAAGAAAATTCTCGAAGAACTAATCTTATTTCGAGATCCAAATGTGCAATATTAGTTTTTGCGTCAAATAGTCTTTTTTTTTTTAAAGCTTTAATATAATTTTTCTTGGCTTTAATTTTTCACACAAAATGTTTTATATTTCACAGATGAAAAACTATCTTCTTGTAATCAATCTATGGCCTAAAACTCCGTATCTACAGTCCCCCCCCCCAATTCTTAGACGCATATATATGATAAAGAGAAGGTTGGTCATCTTGACTTAATTTAGGAAACCACGATTTTATAAGTAACTCTAAGTGAAGTAATAAAAATTGTGACGGATCTATACGCGTCTATAACTAACCCCTTGGGGATTTTTCTGGGGCAATAATATTATCAACCAACTTTCACCGAATGAAGAAAGCGTGATTATGCAAATTAAATATATTATATAAATTCTGTATTCGCGAGTTTTAAGAGCTAGTTGGTGAGTGAAAGATCGTAAAATTATTAAGTGCAAACCGGAGTTTATCAATTGAAGAAGTATAAGAGTATCACTCGACGGTGATTAAATACGAATAAGGATCGTATTCAAGGCCTCGACTGGAGGACTCAACTTCATAAAAGTACAGGTATCGTGATCCTTGTTTAAATAGAAGTTTAGCTTATTAGTGCGCGACGTAGTTTATACTGAGCTCGTATAAGTTATCGTGGAATCAGTTGAGGGTCCGTATTATTATCCCCAGGCTAACGTAACGAGTCTCACCTCCGCACTCTGCTATCAGATCTTTTATCTTAATTATAGATTATTATTGTACTTGTTTGGACATTTTGGTGACAATAAAATAATTAGAGTGAATCATGTCTACTGATTATTCAGTTCCTCCCACACATCTAGCTGGGTCCGAGGGTAGACAAGGGGGATCAGAGGGAAGCAGGAACCGACAAGCATTACAAGGTAATCATGCACAACATAAAAATATAAAAAATTACAATAGAAGTTTTTTTTTTTTTTTTTTTTGCTCCAACTCCTACAGTTTACAGAGAACTTTAAAAACTCATTCACACACACACAGCCTTCATTTGATAATTAATCTTTATTTTGTAGAACAGACAATAATTTTACTTGTTTAACCAGTTTTTCGACTTTTTTACAATATATCCCTGTATTTGAGTAACTGCAGGATAAGGAATTAAAGAGAGAGATTAAGTACTTCTTTAAGTTTGGAAAATATTTTTGTGTTATCTTAACATTATAATTAATGTGTGAAAATGTGGAACCTAAGAATGTGAAATTTTATGACCAATTTTACCATTAGGGAAGTACTATGTAACAAGAGCATACGAAAATGATAAATATTTGGGGAAATTGAAATTAATATTCAGAAAAAGCTGCAAAATATTTCAAAAATAAGTCGAAAATGAACTACAGTTTGAATTTAAATACATGGTGCAGAGTCAATTTCATTTATTGCTATCATTAAAATGCAAAAACTTGTTTGTTTCTTATTTATTTTAGCAAAGAGAGGATGAGTTCACTCACCCTCCAGCGAACACCACCGCTCCTAGATATCCAGTGTAAAATGAATGATTTTACTATATTTTTAGTGAAATAAAGCAAAATAGGTTTCTGATACATTTATAGAGTAAATTTTCTTTTTGTACAGAATTTTGTACATAACGTTGGACTGTAGGGAGTCCAAAGTCTGACTGACGCCAAGTAAGATACGGCTTAGGGTTCCAAACCTTTACGCCACTGATCATTGGAGTGTCACTCCTTCAGAGAATGTACTCTACCCACCTCACTTTCTTGTTGGGTTGATTTATTGATTATGTTGAGACCACAAAATTGCTACGGAAAACTCGGAAAGTCTTAGCATTATAAATAACGACAGCAACTTTGAAAATGCACCAGTATTTTAAAATAAACATTACCTATATATATATGTAAGGCAGAAAAATTTGCCAAGTTCATAAGCAACGAATCAACCGAGTGAACAACTAAGCAACTTTTTGCTATAAAATATTCTAAATAAAATTTTAACAAAATTGATTTCAACGCTAGAAAAGAAATTTCGATTTATATTTTGGTGACATAACACAGCCAGAATTTGTAAGTCGCAACAGTAATAATTTTAAATTTTTGAGAGAAAAAATATTTTATCTTTTGTCACACGGACGTCTCTGCTAAGCCCTTTTTCCGGTAACACGTCAATAAATATTCTGCGAATCTCACAGATTCGAATTCTACGAAACCACACACACACCACACAGCAATAATATACCAAAGCGTGTTTCAAACGTTTCGTCCAGGAAATAGAAAACGGGCACCGACGCGAAGGTCATACAGATTATTGCAGAATGGTTTATAAGTATATATATATAGATTGGTCCTTTAACCGGAAATATATATATATACATTAAGAGCGGCTGATTTTTATGATACAACATTTCTTCTGGAGTATTATGACGAAGTGGCTGAGTTTATAATAAGTTAAAGCAGAATAACAATTTATTGTTCAAATCGCAATACGTGTACAAGATAAAAGAGAAATGAATAGTCTTTTTTTATACTTTTGGAAAAAATGGATCTCAAACTGAAATACTTGTAATTCATTACAAATAGAGATACGATAATCGCTAGATCTCAGAAGTTTATCGCTGCATTAACTTGTTACAAAATGCATGAATAGCAAAAATATGACTTAAAAACAGCATGCTTGTTTATCATTCAATTTGTCGACTGTTTAACATCGAATCATGTGCTTAATTTGTTTATAAATTTAACAAAAATTTGCTGTGGAAAAGCGAAAAAAAAAAGGGAAAATATTAAAGTTTTTTTAAAAAAAAGACAGAAGTTAATTCCTGGATTCTCCCACCCCATTTCTTATCGATTTTTGAAATAATACACAACATGAAATAATTTCAGAAAATTATGAAATATGAAAAAATTTAGCACGTATGGTTGAATTAATATATTATACACAATTGTGCATACAATTCAGGAACGTCTATATTTTAATCTGAATAAACAACGTTTTTCAGTTATACTCTGGTTACAATTGATCGTGAGCATTAGAATTTTTATATTATTATTGACATTAAAAAGAATACAACTGAACAACATTTATTTAAGGAAATGATAAAACATAAAGTGGACATTGGAGTAAATTGACTGAAATGTTAATTTATCTAGATTATATAATTAAGTTTCATACAAATATTTTAACTTTATAAACAGTTAGATGTTAAAAAAAAGATGTTATTTTGTTTTACTCCTACTACTATTCAGGTAGAAAAAAATTTAATTCTTTTAAATTCTAGTTATCTTAAAATAATGGAGTTTTGATTTGATCTGATTTTTTTTTTTTTTTTTTTTTTTGGTCGCATAAATTACACTGAAGTTATTGAGCCTCAGTCACGTGACGAGAACGAAGTCAGAGCTGACACCACATGTTAAAACCCCAGTTCATCGACTCTTTGGCGATGCTTCTTTACACCAGAAAATTGTTGTAACCCTCCCCCTTGTTTTTGTATAAAAGTGTTTTGCTTATTAGATGTATGAAATCCTTTGAAGCGAGTGGCTGGCGCTATAACCAGCTCCGAACCAGTTACAATTGGTAATTAATGGATCATTAAAGTTATTTTGTTTTTAACTTTGAGTTATTATTGAATAAGAATTTATTGACTATTGACTAATTAAAACGAACCTGCAAAAACCGAAGAAATCCTGATTTTATATTTCTGGCGTCCGAGACAGGATTTGATGATTTGAAAGATACTGAGGTAAGCTCAGATTATCTTATATTTATTGAATTGATTTCTTGAACTGATCTGATTGTTTTATTAACAATATTGTTATTAATAATAAATAAGTGTGTGAAATAATTAAATTTAAAAAAATGACAAGTAATCTTGAAACATTGAAGAGGAAGCGTGCAGGTATGCGTATGCAAACCACTAAATTATTTAATAAAGTCGAAACGGCTCTTCTGGATGAAACAATATCATTAGAAGAAAAATTTGATCTTCTAAGTATTTGTAAAGATCAGTTAAATGAGAAATATGAGACTCTAAAGAAATTAAATTCAGATATACAAGATGGAATTCCCGATACTGAATTTGAAAACGAAATCGAGAATTCAGAGAATTACAGTGAGAGAATAATTGAGAATCACGACATAAAATAACAAAATTTTTGAATGAACGAAATGTTGAAAATCAAAGTACATTATTATACAAAGTGCTCTTTTAAAAAATGATTCTCGATCTTGTAATTTAAATTCTGAATGTTACATGAAATTACCTAAACTTACAATACAAAAGTTTTATGGTGATAGTAGCACTTGGCTTGAATTTTGGGGCCAATTTTCTAATGCCATTGACAACAATCCAAATTTAACTCATATTGATAAATTTTCGTATTTAAAATCTCTACTTTTGGAGCTAGTGCATATAATGTTGTAGCTGGTTTTTCTCTTTCTGAAGAGAATTATAAAGCAGCTGTTGAGTTATTAAAAAACCGATTTGGGCGTCACGATCTTGTTGTTAACGCTCATATGACTAAATTGTTAAATTTAAAACAAGTTAAAAGTGCATCTAATATTAAAGAATTGCGAGAGCTTTATGATAGCTGTGAGATTCAAATAAGAAATTTAAATTCTCTAGGTGTAGTGGCTGAAAGTTACGGACGTTTACTTTGTCTTATTATATTAAAATTAATACCTTCCGAAATTGCTCTCGACTTTAATCGGAAACGATTAGATTATGAAACATTTAACGTAGAAGAGCTTCTTTTATTCCTTAAAAAAGAAACTGAATCGCGAGAAGCTACGTTGAGTATGCAAAATTCTGATCCGCAGATAATTAGCTCTAAAAAAGAAAATTTTAAACATTCCCCAAAATATTCCAATTTTAGGCGAGGGACTCCTACTGCTTCGGCATTAACAACTAATGCAAGGAATGCTTGTGTGTTTTGTGATAATTATGAACATGATTCAATATCATGTAAAGTTTTATCTCACTTCCTGAAAAACGTGAGAAATTGCGTAAAGTATGTTATGTATGTTTTAGAAAATTTCACGTATCATCAAAGTGTAAATTTAAATTAACTCCTTACAAAATTTGTCACGGTAATTTCCATAATACATCAATTTGTTTAAATAAATTAACGAACGAGTCTACTCTACCTAAAGAAAGTAATTCTGACGCTCCCCTTGCTACTACAGCAGTATCGCATTGTAAAATAGATAAAAAAGATGTTTGTAATAAAGAAGTTGTATTACAGACAATATATGTAAATGTAGAATGTGAATGCAACTCTCAAACTTCATTACTTTTGTTCGATGTAGGAAGTCAGAGAACTTTTGTTACTAGTAAATTAGTATCAAAATTGAAAGCTCCAATTATTCGACAGGAAAATTTACAAATCTTTTCCTTTGCATCTATTAAGCCTCAAACTAAAGCATTTGGCGTAACTAAATTGAGATTATGCAACTTAAAAGATAAATCTCGTTTCATAGTAATCGTCACAGATGTTATTTCTAACGTAACCATTTCACTCCCTCGCTTGACCCAAGACATTAAAGTGAAGTTCGCGTCATATTACTTGCCGTATGCGAGGGGTTCTCGCCCCCGAGAAGTGGATATTTTGTTAGGGGCTGACTACTTTTACCAGGTTTCGTGTGACAGACCAGTGGAGAAAATAACAAACTCGCTCTTTTTATGTGATTCGTTATTTGGGTATTCTCTTTGCGGGACTTTTGAAGAGGGTGGAAACAAAATGAAAAATGCAGCTGTTTTGAATCTTTCGGCTTTAAATGCTGTTCGGGAGGATTTGACCTGTTTGTGGGATTTGGAGTCGTTAGGAATTAGACATGTTGAAGATAAAATTTCAGAATTAGACGGGGAAATTTTAAACAAATTTGAAAATAATTTAAAGTTTGTAAATAAAAGATATGAAACAGGATTATTGTGGAAAGATGATAAAAAGAAATTGGGAAGTAATTTTAGAATTGCGAAAAGGCGTTTTGATGATTTAATTCGTAAGTTCGAAAAAGATAGTACTTTATCTAAAAATTATAAAGAGATTGTGTTAGAACAACAAACTAATGATGTTGTTGAACAATGTTCAAATAAATTAATTGAAAATGGCTATTTTATGCCTCATAGACCGGTATTAAGAGGCGATAAATTAACGACAAAAGTTAGAATGGTATACGATGCATCTTCAAACGAAAAACATTTAAATTCATTGAATAACTGTTTGCATCCGGGTCCAAATTTAAATCCAAATATTCTTGATACGATAATTAATTTTAGAACATTCAATATTGCATTTTGTGCAGATTTAGAGAAGGCGTTTTTACAAATTGGGATTAAAGAAGAGGATCGTGATTATTTAAAATTTTTATGGTTTAGTGATGAAAAGGACAATTTCAAAATTTTAAGATTTACGCGTGCTCCCTTTGGCGTTACCTGCAGCCCTTTTATCTTGGCGGCAACAATTAAACATCATATCCGAAAATATAATGATCATCCAGAAGTAGTAAAGATTTTGGATACTTCTTCGTATGTGGATGATTTTATAGCTGGTTCAAAATCAGACGATGAAGCTTTTTATATAACAATGACAGCTTCAAATATTTTTAAAGAAGCTGGAATGCACTTGAGAAAATTTCATACTAATTCGGAAAATCTTAGACATATGTGGGAGGAAAATAAATTATCTAACTTTCAAAATTCGAATGATTCTTTAAAAGTTCTGGGAATTCTATGGGATACAAATTCTGATGCTAGTCCTAAAGCTTATGGGCTGTCGCTTATTTCCGAAATGTTACAAGTGATAACAAAATTCTGACCAGTCCTGTTTGGGCAAAATGTAGAGTTTCCCCTATAAAACGTTTAACTATACCTCGTCTCGAGCTTATGAGGGCTATGATAGCTGCAAGGATGTATAAATACTTAAAGAAATTATTTAACTCTCAAAATTTAAATATCTATATATGTGGTCAGATTCCACTATTACATTGCATTGGATTAAAGGCTCAGCACTAAATTGGAAGCCCTTTTTGGCAAATAGGGTGATTGAAATTCAATCTTTAACTGATCCAGAAATTTGGAATTATATTTCTGGAAAAGATAATCCTAGTGATTTGTTAACTAGAGGAGAAAAGCTAATTAATCTCACAGAAAATAAATTATGGTTTAATGGTTCAGAATGGTTGTCAATGTCAATGGAAAAATGGCCAAAATTTAAAAATATTGAATTTGATAAATTTTCGATCTTTGATGAAAAAAGATCTACGGTGACTTCCGCACAGTTATCTTGTGCAATTAATAAAGTTTCAGAATCTTTGCTAAACTTAGAAAATTTTAGTAATCTTCAAAAGGTATATAACATTACAGCATGGGTATTAAGATTTCTTAATAATATAGAAAAAAGAAACTAAAATTTCAGGTGAGCTTACAGCTCCAGAAATCGAAAAAGCAGAACTCTATTGGATAAAACAGACACAGCAATTTATTTTTAATCGGGAAATTGATTCATTGAAACGTGAAAAATCTATCGAAAAAGATTCAAAGCTATATAGTCTGAATCCAAAATTAGATGAAAACGGTTTGTTAGTCGTAACTGGAAGACTGCAATTCCCCGAATTTTCTCAAAAGGAAAAACATCCATGGATACTTCCAAATGGAGAAAAATTTACTATTTTATTAATTCAGTATGCTCATAAAAAGGTTTTTACACTTTGGAATCACTAGTACTTTAGCACATTTTCGAGAAAAATATTTCATAATTAAAGGCAGAAAAAGTGTAAAATCGGTTCTAAAAAATTGTATAATTTGCGAAAAATTTAATGCTTCCCCTGGAAAACAAGAAATTGCACCTTTACCGAAGGATAGAAAAGTTGAATCTCCCCCTTTCCTCACCTGTGCAGTTGACTTTGCCGGTCCTATTTATATTAAAACAAGGACAGGCCCAGAAAAGGCTTACATTGTTATATTTACTTGCGCTGTCACCAGAGCTATCCATCTTGAGGTAGCTACCAGTTTAAGAACCGAAACATTTCTTTTATCCTTTAAAAGATTCATATCTCGCAGGGGACTTTGTAAAACGATCTATAGTGATAATGCTAAATCGTTTATCAAAGCTAATAAAATTTTAAATGAGGTGTGGAGTCGAATCTCTAAATCTAAAGTGCAGCAATACTTTACTGAAAATAAAATTATTTGGAAATTTATTATTCCCAGAGCCAGTTGGTGGGGAGGCTTTTGGGAACGAATGGTGCGTTCTGCTAAAACACCATTGAAAAAAATCTTAGGAAGATCTTGCCTTAATTACGAGGAGATTCAAACTACATTAATGGAAATTGAAGCAGTAATTAATAGTCGTCCTTTAACTTTCCTTTACGAAGAAAATGAAGAACCACTTCCACTGACTCCCTCACATTTCTTGATTGGCAAACGTTTGAATTCCTTGCCGGACATCCAATCAACCAAAGATCCCGAGTCAAATAAGAAAATTTTGACAAAAATGTTCAAATACAAAGAACAAGTTATAAACCATTTCTGGAGACGTTGGCGGAAAGAATATCTGCTGGAGCTTCGATCCGCTAATTTTACTAACAAAATTGCTACACCTTCCAAATTTAAAATCGGAGATGTCGTCCTACTTCATGAAGACAAAATGCCAAAACATTTGTGGAAATGCGGAGTAATAAGAGGCGGCAGAGACAGTAAAGTGCGTTCGTGTGCTGTGCAGACTTTGTCTGGTGTTATTAAGCGACCTATTCAGTTAATCTACAAACTTGAACTGGATTTGAATGACTGAAATCTATATATAATTCATTCACCTTGTGACGGGTGCTTACGCGTTTCACTAACCTTCTCTCAAAATCTTTTAAATTGTATTTATTTTAACCAATCCCCGCTGAGAGCTAAAAGTGTGACTTATGCAAATAAGATAATTTCGGGTTTAGCGAGTTCGAAAGAGATATAAAAGGGAGAAATGAAATGAAGAGATGAGGATGACTACGTGTTTTGATAGAGGAGTTAACTATGTGATTGATTAAGAAGGTGATTCTAGGAGATTAGTTTAACTAAGTGAAGTTTGTTAGATGAAGGAAGATTATTGAAAAAGATCCATTAATTCGGTTCGGACGTAACTGAAGGTATCCAGGATTGAAACCACTCCATAGATTCTACAAGTATTCAAGATTCCTGTCTTAAAGAGATATCAGGTCTGTGATTTTTATAGATTAGATTTAAATGCGTAGCTTGATTGTATGCGTTATTCCCCGTGGTATCAGTTAGTGTTCCGTCGTTCATAATTGAATTCTGATCTCACTCCACTATAATTTGTTGTTCTTAAAGTTTGATTAATATTTGTGTATTTCTATCATAAGGAATAATAAATAGTAGTGATTTATTATTTATGTAGTTATTAATTATGAATCCAACATACCCAAATTTAGATAATGTGCAAAGGGAAGTTAATAACCATAGGGGTAGTGAGAGACTACGACAACCTGAACTATAGGAACATTCTTGTTTTTTTTATATTTTTTGTAATTGTATTTTGTTCATGTCTAATCCAGTATTATTGTATATTTCTAGATTTGTATATGCAGTGAAAAATTAATTCATTATATAGTATTTATTGTAAGTATGTTTAATTCTTTGTATTTGTTTTTAGAAGAAATTTTATTTTTAATTTGATTGATGAACAGTAGTTCATCCGGGGGCAGAGTGTTAAAACCCCAGTTCATCGACTCTTTGGCGATGCCTCTTTACAACAGAAAATTGTTGTAACCCTCCCCCTTGTTTTTGTATAAAAGTGTTTTGCTTATTAGATGTATGAAATCCTTTGAAGCGAGTGGCTGGCGCTATAACCAGCTCCGAACCAGTTACAATTGGTAATTAATGGATCATTAAAGTTATTTTGTTTTTAACTTTGAGTTATTATTGAATAAGAATTTATTGACTATTGACTAATTAAAACGAACCTGCAAAAACCGAAGAAATCTTAATTTTATACCACACACCATACTAACAGGACGACTTTGAGTCACGAAAGATTCATTTGCATCAGCCCCTCAACAAGATGGATCTTTACCTGCACCAACGCCGGCTGAGACCACGAACACTCGGCTAGGAAGTCCATCAAAGCGACACAAAGTGGGGGCAAGGAAAACTTGACATACAAGCGATATTAAAAAAAAAATACTTAAACTTTCATTTCTGTTGACAATCAAATCATTTGACATAATACAACAAAATTTTAAAAAATTACAGGAACTTTTTTTTTTTGAAAAAATTTCCTTTTTAACACGCTTTTATAAGTTTCACCTGCATGTAACGGAATCTTAGAACTCGATTTTTACCCACTTAAAAAGATCGGATTCATTCGAAATTTCGCACACTTGTCAAGGACCGATGACAATTCAATAATTTCATAATTTTGTTCCATTGTCCTTTTCAGGATCGTCAGGAATAAGGATAATTAGATTTGGCGACAATTCCATATACCCCTTCCAGATTTGGCAACTTATTGCAGATATCATTTTAAAATTTGGCGACTAGTTCCGTATACCATTTTCAGATATGGCGACTAATTCCATACATCATTTCCAGATTTGGCGACTAATTTCAGATTTAGCGACTAAAAGAATAAGCTCTAACCCTGAAGCGAGTATTTTGAATTTAAAGCTAATTATATGCAGAAATAAAAAACACTTGCAGTTAATAGAAATAAAACAAAAAAAAAAGTGTTCTGTATCTGAGAAAGTGAAGGGTGTGTGTGTGTGTTAGCAATTTTTTACCATAATGTAAACATTTTTCTGAAAATGAAAATTAAAAAAAAGCCTCGGCATGTGAAAAAAATAATTTACGTTCCAACTACTAAATATTTATTTTTTATTTTTATAAAGCAATACGTTTAGAAGTGATGATACGAATTAACATTAAAACAATACGTTTAAAAGGGGATAACACGATTGACACTTAATATTATCATGCTTTTATTAACTCGCTTTCTTTAATGTCTGTCGAGGTGGAATTTTGTAATTGATTTTAAACTGTGTGACTTTCCGAGGAGCTTGAAATTTGGACCATAGCTCAGAAGTGGATGGCAGTGCATGAAAATGCGAAAAAAGAAAACAAAAACGAAAGGGAGGAATTTATAATTTTTAGTCTGTTATAAAAACATGGTACATTAAAAATTTTTTTGATTCGAATTTTTCCTTCTTAACACACTTTTATTTGTTTTACCTGTTCAGACGAGACGGAATCTAATATAACGATACTGGACTCATCTGAGGCCTCGAAACGGAGAGAATAAATACACTTTAAACCCGTTAATAATTTTTCCATTGAAGAGCAAGACTAATTCCACAGCCACGTATAATTCCAGCTTCAAATATCAAACTCAAGGATAAATTTAACAATGAATAAATGATAGTTTAAAAAACACGCTTTTATTGTAGTTCGAACTAAAAAATAAAAATTATAGTTTGAAAAAAACACGCTTTTATACTGAATCGAACTAAAAAGTTAAAAAATAATTCTTAATAAAGAATAAAATGATTTACGAGAAAATGAATGTCATTGGGGGTAAAAGCGTGGGGTGTTCTATAAATGTATCAATTTTTATAATTTCTAACTTCTATTCCGAAAATCTGAATTAGTGTAAAAATGTAGTAGAAAGCACCCCACGCTTTTACCCCAAAGACATTCATTTTCTCGTAAATCATTTTATTCTTTATTAAGAATTATTTTTTAACTTTTTAGTTCGATTCAGTATAAAAGCGTATTTTTTAGTTTTTTTCAAACTATAATTTATTATTTAAAAAGTGGATGCTCTGGATAAGTGGCGCACACAAGGGGGGGGGGTCCAAGGGGTCTGGACACCCCCCCCCCAAAGCCCTTGAGTTTTTTCTGATTGATGATAATCCTTATAACGTAAAATTTAATTAAGTACTTGTAATTAACAATTTATTTTATGAATTAATGCTAATTATTAATTCAATAATGTATTTTTTACTGTTTTTCGTTGACAAAATCAGAAGAATCAATTGGTGTTGTCTTGAGGTATGATACGAGTTGGGGGACTTTCGACCATGGATCCCCTCCCCCCTTGAAAATTTTTTGTGTGCGCTACTGTTCTGGATCAATTAATCACAGATGAAACCTACTGGATAATAGAGTACAGACCCCTCAATAACTTCAAATTTTGCATAAGAGATGGACTCCTTTTTATAAATATCTTATCTTTTGTAAATTTTTGATTCATCAGCAAATTAATTTCACCTGACTGAATTACATACAGTTAAAATTTTAATAAGTCAATAAACCCTCAATTCATTCAATTTTTTCTATATTTAAATGCTCGTTACATTGACAGATTCTAAAAATAAAAAAAAAGAGTTTAGTACATGCTACATTTTTAAAACAATTATTTATGTTTTTAAGTATGCCAAAGTAAAATATTCTGGAAATACCCGACCATATTATGTAAACATTTCAGCTGTCTACAAATAAACTAAAGCAATTTTGCTTTAAAAGAATTTGAAGGTATTTTCAAAACTGTTTCTTCCGAATCTAAAACTAAATTTAGCCAATGCCAAACACTTTAGCAACATAATTTATATGCAACAGCTTATTGCCGAAACTCAATTATACTTGTGGAGAAATCGTTCAAGTAATGCCTGTAAGGGGGATATGAAGCTTTTGTTCACATCTTGATTCTTCACGTCAAGATTTTCCATCCAACACAATTCTTTTTAGTACTCCATCCCCATTTATTCCTAAAGAGTTATTCTCTGCTAATTACTTCCTGTGGCTTGAATCGGAAGATTAACATAAGCACACATTTCCTATCAAGTTTCCACGTTCATGCAAATTGCCTCAAATGGCTTTGACCAATTTGTGGTTATAGTAACCTTAAAGATGACCTAAACATCATTTTTTGTATTTTATTTAGTTAGATTCTTGCATTATTATGTTTCAATTGAAAAATGTAAGCAAATAAATCAGGGAATTCGACTATGCCCCCTTTTTAGATAAAAAAAACTAAAAAAAGCTTTTTGATAAAGTAAAGCTATTTTAAAAAGTGAAATGATAACTAAAAAAAGAAGTTGTGACAAATAAAGCAGGATATTTTTGAAATATTACATTAATGTAATTTTTTTTTCTTTCGAAATGTGTGCATGAAATTTTTTTTAACTAAGGCATTTTGTATTAATAATTGTATAATTTCAGCTCATATTTATCATATGTTTTTTATAAAAAATATAATATTTCAATATTATGAGAAGAAAACAACTTTAAAATTTGTATTATTACAAAAAAAAAATTTTTTTAACATTTTCCTTGAGATTTCTTATGCAATTAATACTCATTTTATACGTGTTTCAAGACATATACAAAATTCTTAATGCGATAGCAAAATTTGGCGCGAATTCTAAAACTGAAATAAATTTTAAATTGCTTGGTCAATAGTAAAAAAATAAAACTCTATCTTAGATTTTAATTTAGGATCTTCCACCAGATCATCTCGTGTTTCGTAATCAAAATTAACATTTTTGCGTCGAACTCTGTAATGTGGCTGCGTCACCTCCAAGTTAGCAGGGATATCAATATCATCGGCCAGTTCTTTTGCATCACAGAGCATTTCATCAAAAGAACCCACATCCAATCGAAGATCATTTAAAAAATCTTTAAGAGTTCCACAGCAGATGGTAGAATGTTATCTTTTGTTTGCAATAGCTTGCTTATTGGATTTATGCAATTTAAGATTTTATACCAAATAATGATGGAGCATAGGAACTTGAATTGTTTAATAGAATTTAATAATCAAGAGGGCTCATCTCTTATAGAGTTGCTAACTTCAGCATTATTATGAACCCTAAAGAGAGCAAATTTAGTCCCGATTTTTTAAGTTGCTCAACTATTAAATTTGAAAGCTCTTTTCCAGTCGATCTTTCAACTGGAAGGAAATCTAAAGAACTCTCATTAATTTTAACGGTAACATCAGTAGAATTAAATTTTTCAATACATACATATTTTGCCAAAAATGTCATTTGTTCAAACATATTGGCATCAGGGGTACAATCTAAAATTATTGAATAATATTTGGCTTGTTGAACAATTTGTAGTTTAATGTTCTCATGTAAAAGAGAAATGATCTCGTTCCGAATATTTTTCGCTAAAGAGTGTACTTTAGTTTTTTGATTTTTTTAGGACTCTTCGAACATGTTCCTCCATTATTGGACCAAATTTAGCAAGTAATTGCATTATTTGTAAAAAATGACCATTATTGTAATAGGATAGTTCGTCACTCTTACCACGAAGGGCTAAACAATTTTGAGCAAGCATTTTTAATGTTGTTTTACAATGCGCACCAATAATTAATCTCCGCAATAATAAGTCTTTGCGAGTCGCTGTCGGTTGCTTTACAGCATTGTAATAGTTGACTAAATTCAATCAAAGATTTTGACTATGGTTCTTGGATGTTTCAACCAGGTACTACCAACTTTTAAAACATTCTGTGGAGAGATATAATTAACGACACCACCACAAAGTTTGCAACAAAAACAATATAGAATTTTTTAATGCAATCGCTAACCATTTACGAACAACCTTTACACTGTTTTTTTTTTTTAAATCCTATTGTAAAAATGTGAGCTTAACCTTCGACCGGTGTTGTGATGAGAAAAAATTATAATCTGTCAATGACTTAGGGTGTCTTTCTTTTACCAAAAAACATCTATCAGCGTCTGATAGAATAGGTGGCCAAGTTTCTGGATCTGAACTAAATATCCTCGTTAAAGTATTGCGATCTTTGGTTTTGCCTGGAGGAGTTTTTATAAGAGCAGAACCACTATCGGGGTTCTGTTTATTTCAACCGCAACATCTTCTTCATGAAAGTCTAAATCAGATTCCGATTGGATACTGTCTTCCTTTTTTCTAGTGCCTAGTAAGTAATTCAGTAAACTTCCAGCTTGTCTTTAAATGAGAGCTTGTTTTTCGCGTCGCTTTCTTTTGTATTGAGCACCGGATAGTTTTTTCACCCACTCCCTCAGAAATTCAAATTTTTTTTTTTAAAATGCATTTAAATTAAGTAGGGAAAATATGAAGATAATTGATAGTGTTTTGCTTTCATGCAAAAAATTTGAATTCATCAAAAATTGACCCATTTCAATTAAAAATCGATGTGTTTAAGATTTTCCAAAATCTTTTCGTAAATTTAAAACAAGGAATAAAAAACCCTTATTTAAGTTTCGTTTGAACACTGTATTGATTTATGTTTAATACATCTACATAGAATTAATAACTATATGGTAGGATATTCTAATAAAGTATATTTTTTAATATTAAAATTGGGAAAACACCAATTTATTTATATAAATATGATAATAAAAGAGTTACTAATATTTAATTAATTCAATAATTTAAATTCAATATTATAAAAATACCACATTGGGAGAATAATGTACGTTTCTATATTCAGAAATATTGTAATTAATTACATACAACGCAATAAATTTCTAGTTTCAAATAAATCAGAAAAAATAAATAAACTATAAACATTTTACTAAATACTGCTTAATTCAAAAATACCCAATTAATTTTATTAATAGATATTTGAATAAAGAAATTCTAAATAGTAAGGATTAAATTTGCATAGTTTATTTATAGGTTATTAATGTAAATTTATTATTTTTCCTAGATAGTAATAGTTGCCTCCAAATTCTAATTTTAAGATAAAATTATAATTTTGTTCTTTTAGTGTTATATATATATATATATATATATATAACACAAAAATATACAAAAAAATAGTTATTTACCTAAGATAACTATAGTCATGATAGAATAGTTTTAGCCACAGAAATACTAGGGCAAACTCCTGGCCTTAGGAACCAGGATTGCAGGTTTAAACAGTGTTTTTCGGCCAGCCAAACCTTCACCTGAATTTGCCAATACTATATGAACTTAATTTAATTTATTTTTAAATCCTATATAATCTTATTGTCCGTAAGATAATGGTAGTATGTTTACAATTGTTAATTTATTATTTCTATTATTTTCATACTTTTGCTAAGTGCTACTATTCAGCCATTCCTATACTTTGAATTTGCATTTGTGTCCAGAATCTGGCAATAACTTCTTTATTGTACTCAGATTTAGCGCGGGCTCTGCATTTTTGAATGCAATTTTTAGGTAAGTTACCTTTTTCTCATAATGGATTTAGATTTTCTATTCATTATTTTCAATAGATTTTTGCTCAGTATTATTAACAGAAAGGCTGGCCACAAAACATGTTCAACCCCACTTTTATATAAAATTTTTTATTTATAAGCTGTCCCAAATCAGCAATGTTGATAATACTGTAACATCCATTCTTTTATATTTTTTATATTTAACTCTATTATTTTAATTTTTCATATTTCCTTTTAAATTCTGTTGTCTGGTTTTCTTGCAATTACAATTCTTTTCAGTTTTGATCATGCTTATTCATCTATTTTGACTAATATATATATATAATTTTCAACAAACCCATATATACATCTGCACATCGCACGCACAAAATATAGAATGAATTTACGTAGTTTTTAATCAACGAAAAATGTTCTATACTTATACAACTCCCGTAGAAAAAATACTTCCTTCTCAGTCAAATAAAATTCTGCCTTTTAGCCTCTTTAAAAAAATGTAATTTCAACAAAATATTTTTCTTAACTTTTAAATATATACACAAGTATATATTTAAATATATTTATAAATATATTTGGAAATATATTTATAATACTTAAATAATTTACTAAATTTATCTCTCTTCACATCAAAAAGAAGAAAACATTTAAATAACTCACCTATTATTGACCAAATTCATACAATTTAAATATTCCGAAAGAATTTGTATGAAATGCCTTTTCGATACTCCAATCAGCAATAACACAATTACTTATATGAATATAATTACCAAATAGTATTACTAAATTTCTCTTGATGCATAAAAAAAGAGAGAGAAATCTAAAACACATTGATCTAACATATTGATTTAACATGGTGTTCCAGAAAAATGAAATCAAAATTTATAATAAACAAGACAAATAAACCACAATTTTTTTTTTTAAATTCTGATAACAGTAATGAAGGTTGTGCAATGCCTCGTTCCGGAAATGGAAGCTCTCCTATTTTAAAAAATTTCGCGTCAACAATTATTATTTCGATTTAATCTAAAAATAAAATTTTTCAATCCATATTTCTTAACTATAACTACAGATACGTACAACGAAATAATTTCATTGAAATTAGAATAACCTAGTTTTCTTTTCACTCAGTAATCCTTTCAATTATAATCGTTACTCTCTCATTTATGTAAATTTATTTATAACACACTTACAATTATATATATTTTTTTATAAAATATTTTCAAATTCGGTCCAAATGTCGCTCCTAAAATTTTCCGCGTTGGACATGGGTCCGGTTTGTCCGGCCCTAGAGCCGCCCCTGTCATAGATATTAATTAAATAACTTAGAAATGCTTTACATTGACCGTTCACAGCTTTTTTATACCAGGTTTTTCGCTTAAAAAAATCACTAAGAGTATCCTATAGTTCCATAAACCTTTTCAAGCAGTTCCCTTTCAAGAGTCATCTTACTTCAGTGTGAAGTATCACATAATCTTCAATTTATTCTTCACAGAATAACTTTACATTTGGCATTAGGTTTTTTGCATTGATAACTTTAAAACTAAATTAAGTCTTTCATTTAGAACAGGTGGAATATTTTTAGCTACTAGGTTTTCCCTGTGAATGACACAATGCACAAGTATATTTGGATTCTCATCTTTCATCCATTTTAAGTAACGTTCTTTCTTGTCATATTAGGAGCACCATCTGCAGCACAAGATATTATATGTTGCATTGGTATCCAAGTACGTTTTATTGTAGTCTATTATAAATATCTTTGGAAGTAGTGGTACTTCAGTAGGTAAGAAAAGCCGGTTCTGCGGTAAAGGCGCAGGCACAGGCGCAGGCGAAGGCACAGGCGCAGAGTTGAGTTGTTTTCCTCCTGTGGAGGCGCAGGCGCGGAGTTGTTTCCCTTCTGTGGATGCTGCGTGGAGTTGAGTTGTTTCCCTCCTGCTATGGTTTTGGTTTTCGAGTTGATGGGGGGAGTTGAGTTGTTTTCACCTGCTGTTGAGTTGTTTCCCTCCTGCTGCTAAGTTGAGTTGTTTTTTAAATGTGTAAAAAAAGTTTATTGAAATGTTTAAAGTGCTCATGGCGCCACCTATTGGTTAAACTATACACTAATTATTAGATTTTAAAATGATTGAAAAAATAACGCTCAAATAAAAAAAAAAATAATAAATCCAGATTCAAACTCACAGCCCCAGAACAAAATGTCTCCATAGGACAATAGTTTTTCAGTTACGCTAACCATTGTCCTATGAAGGCATGCAGACCTGAAGAAAACTTAGGTTTATAATCTCATGAATTTAATTTTGCAGGCGAAGCAGATGGCGACATTTTCTTAATTAAAATGAAATAAAAAAAAAATACTTCACTTATATTATTTAATAATTTGTAAATTTTAATGCGGTATAATGATTACACATACACAGTAAAAATGTGACGTAGAATACTCGTAATCAGCGTGTGAACGGTTTACGATTGAACTTGTCTTAGCTTGTCTGATCTTGATTCTACAAGACGGCGACTGAATTCTACGTCAGAAATTATCTCAATGCTTAGAGCGGATGGATACATTGCTTTCAACCACTCAGCGAACTCCGTTCAAGTGTAATTCGGTCAATATGCTTTAGACCCTTGTCACATCTTAGGTTCAAGATTCATTTCGTTTGTCAGTACTGCGACGGACTGTATTCGAAAAGGAAAAAAAAAATTGACAATGTCTGAAACACATAGCGAACAACGAAAGCTTGGAAAGGTCGTGGAATCTTCTGCAAATAAGAAAGCAAGAAGAGAAGTTTCAAAAGTAAGTAACAAAATTAAATAAATTTGATATGTAATGTTTATAATGTTTTTTACACTTTTCTAATCCTCATTAATTTTGGTATATTATTTTCAGAAGTATGGAAAATTTACCGAGGATTGCATACCAGATGGAGTATTTCCAATTGGAGATGATGTTTTTGTCTTTGCAAGCATCTATTATGATTCCGTATCAGTACACATAAGGCGTTTCAAGAAGTATGGAAAAACCTACTACCCAACTCCTGAGGGAATAACATTAGACCCACAGTGGATCGAATATATCATGCGTAAAAAAAAAGTACCGGAATCACTGGAGGAATTACCGAGTGGACTTTTCCCTCCTGAACGGCACATTCAAATAACAAGTGAGAACTTCACTAATTTTACTTTTAAGCGCATTAAATACGGTCCGAATAAAGAGCCTACTTTTAAAGAAATCAGCATATCTCGAGAGCAGTGGGCTGAAATGATTGAAAAATATGGTGCTATTGAAAATGCCGTTATAGACAATGTATTTCTGTGTATGGACTTTTTAACTGCATATAAAACCTTCTGTGAAGGTCCCATAGAAAACGCATTACCTTTTTCTTTGGACGTTAGTCTGGGTCAACGATACTTGACGCAAATTTTGAAAAAATCTATTTGTAGCCTCCTGAACGAAAAAGGACTGAATCAACCTCAGAAACTCGCTGAGGAGTTATGGGGGAACCGAGAAGAAACATTTAATTCACATGTTTTGTCACTGGAAGCTAATGAGATAGCTGATTATTTTTATAATAATCTTTTTGAAAATGTACACTTTTTACTGTTAAAACCTGTAAATTATGTAACTGAAAATTTTTTGGAAAATCTTCGCTTAGATATTATTTTAAGAGAAGTAAGAGATATGTTATGTCCATCTGATTGTTTTGAATATTATGAGGATTTTGTTTAAAAAATATTGCATACTGACTTTATAAGTTTTACACAGTATTTTGTTCCTATAAATCTGAATAAAATGTTTTTTTTTATGCTTGATTTGAGTTAATATCATTTTTGTTGTTTGTTAGTTTAATATTTGTGTTGATATAATATTTGTGTTTGTATAAGTTTCACGTTTAAAAAACAAATAAGAGTATTTTGTATAAAAGTAAGGAAAATTTATGCTCATGCTTTTAAACATAATCCCTTTGCCTTTCCCAAAAAGTATAAATTGCATAACTATTCATTGTAATAGTCATTCAATCAAGTTCTGTTCGTCGGTAACAATGTATCAAGATTTAGCAGCGTTTTACGAAAACCCCGAAGTTCCAAGTAGCTTCGGAGGTGTGGATGCATTACATCGCTCTTTAAAAGGGAAATATAGTAAAAAAGATGTAAAGCATTGGTTATCACAGAAAGATGCTTACACTCTTCATAAACCTGTTCGGCATAAGTTTCAGCGGAATCGAGTATTTGTAAGTGATATTGATCGTCAGTTTCAAGTGGATTTAGTCGATATGCAATCTTTAGCAGAATTTAATAAGGGTTATAAGTATTTGTTAACTTGCATTGATTTATTTTCAAAATTTGCATGGGCAATTCCTCTGAAAGATAAATTTGGAAAAAGTGTAAAGTCTGCGCTAGAAATTATTTTTAAAGAAAGGAAGCCTAAAGTGTTGCAAACAGATGCCGGTAAGGAGTTTTTAAATAAAGTAGTTCAAAATTATTTGAAAAATATGAGTGTAAAATGTTTTTCTACAAATAACGAAACTAAAGCTAGCGTAGTTGAAAGGTTTAATCGGACGTTAAAAACAAAAATGTGGAAATATTTCACTGAATTTAATACTAAAAATTACATTGACGTCATTGATAAATTAATGCACAGTTATAATCACTCGTATCACCGTTCAATTAAAATGGAGCCTGCTTCTGTAAATAGGCATAACAGGAAGCAAGTATTAAATAATTTATATGGTGATCTAAGAAATGAGAAACCTAAAGCCCCTAAATTTAAAATTGGCGATGTTGTGCGCATTAATAAGCAAAAACTTCTCTTTGAAAAAGGATATGAACAAAACTGGAGTCGAGAACTTTTCGCAGTTTATGAAATCGTGCAAAGAATTCCGATCGTTTATAGATTAAGAGATTTACAAGGTGAAGAGATTAAAGGTACTTATTATGAAGCAGAATTACAAAAAGTTGTCGACTCTGGTTTCTATCCTGTAGAGAACGTCATCAAACAAAGAAAAAGACGAGGAATCACTGAATATTTTGTTAAATTTTTAGGTTATCCTGAAAAGTTTAATGATTGGGTGACTGATATTCAAAAAGTATAAATAGTTAAATTTTTTTCTTACGGACTCATTTTCAAAATGTCTTTCTACGTAACATTACCTTCTGATAGCTCTATGCATTTCTTTCCAGAAAACAAAATATCTCATTTCAAAACTCAGTTACCCTCCCCGTTTATTTAAATGGTGAATGGGAAGTGGGATTGTCTGAAATCATCTACCCTCATTCTTGGCTTAACGTAAATGAAACTAACAATTATTTTCGATACAAAGTGGGTGACGGTAATATTTCTTCAACCGTTAAGCAAACAATTGATGTGGGGTGTTATGAAACAATGTTTGATATTATATCAGCCATACAGCTTGCTTTACCAAAAAATCCTAGTCGGTTCACAATAACTTACAATAAAGCATCGAAACGGGTGAAAATGAATGCGATTCGAGGTAGCAGTCTTCATTTAGAGAACTTAGGAGAATTGTTAGGGTTCAAACGCAATGCAATCATAACGGGTAATATGAAAAGCGAATTCGTTGCTGATGCATGGTCTAATTTTTCGGTTTTTTACGTTTACTCGGATCTAATTTCACCTCAAATTGTGGGAGATACACAAGCTCCTTTATTACGAATCGTTCGAACTAAAGGTGAAGACGGGGAAACGATTAGTCAATATTATGATAGACCTCAATACTTACCTTTAGTGAGACACTCGTTTCAGACGATTCAAGCTGAACTGAGACTCAATTCAGGTGATTTTGTTCCCTTTGAAAGAGGTAAAGTGATCATAGTGCTTCATTTTCGCATGAGACAAATACTATAAATAAAGCAGTGCTTTTCTCATACCCTCATTTGAAGATAAATGCGCCAAGATGAGCTTACCGTACGTTTGCTGTACTAAAAGATTTGAGGACCATTATGCAGGTCAGATCGGCTCGGGTCTGACTCATTACAAGGGCATTAGTTTTCAAAAGGGTTATGGAATCGGAGGAATATTTCGCCGATTGTTTAGAGCGGCCTTACCTTTTTTAGTAAAAGGAGGTAAAACTATTGGAAAAGAAGTATTAAGGACAGGGAGTCGTGTTGCCTCTGATGTATTGTCAGGAGAAAAATTTAAAGAAGCCGTAAAAACAAGAAGCAGAGAAAGTGGGAAAAAATTAGCTCAGAAAGCTATTGATAGAGTTCAATCTATGGTGGGGAAAGGACAGTATAAAAGAAAGTGTAAGAAACAGAAAAAATTCATTTCATCCAAAGCACGTAAAGTGAGTGTACGCGATATTTTCGATTCGTAAAAATGGCATTTATTCTCAAAGATTCTCCTGAATGTGTTAAATCTGAATTGGAACTTTTCAACTTACCCGGTACTCAAACAGTTATTCAAGATGGGCAGTGGAAACAATTTCACCCTCTTTCTAACGTTTTCGATAACGCACCTGTAGAATTTCACATTTCTGGAAGTGCAGAAGATTACATAGATCTCAGTCAAACACAATTATATGTAAAAGCGAAAATAGTAAAAGTGGACAATACACCTATTACTAAAGATGATACTATAGGACCTGTGAATTTATTTCTACATTCATTATTTTCTCAAGTAGATGTATCCTTAAATGATCGCGTGGTTTCCAATTCCAGTAATACATATCCCTACCGATCTTATATTGAAACTCTCTTAAACCATGGATACGACAGCAAAACTTCCCAATTAACGGCTGAACTATTTTACAAGGATTCTGATGATGGTCTCAAGAAAAGAACTGAATTTTTTAAAGAAAGTGCAACTGTAGACATGATTGGTTGCATACATTCAGATTTATTTCATCAAGATCGTCTTTTACTCAATTTAGTGGATTTAAAAATAAAATTAATACGAAGCAAACCCGAATTTTGTTTGCAAGGATCTGTAGGATTTAAAGTTGTTTTGGATCATGTTTCTTTATTCATACGAAAAGTTCGCGTGAATCCTGGAGTTATTCTTGGTCATGCGAAAGCGCTGGAAAAAACAAGTGCAAAATATCCCATTAACCGAGTTCTGTGCAAAGTGTATTCGATTCCTAAAGGAAGCATGTCTTTTATTCAAGATAACATATTTTCAGGCCAAATGCCGAAAAAAGTTTTTGTAGGATGTGTTGATAATGAAGCTTTTCACGGCGCATTTTCAAAATCTCCCTATGAGTTTAAACATTTTAATTTAAATTTTGTTGGAGTGTATGTGGATGGACAACCGGTGCCTCACAATCCAATTAGAACTCGATTTTTCTAAAGATCAATACATACGTGCCTATCAAACTCTATTCGTTGGGACAGATCGAATGGGTCAAGACAGAGGTATATTTATTTCTAGAAAGAATATAAAGATTCAAATACATTATTTGGATTTAACCTCTCACCAGATTTATGTTCCTCAGGAGAACATTTAAGTTTGATAAAACATAGCAATTTGCGATTAGAACTAAAATTCAGCAAATCTTTAGAACAAACCGTATGTGTTATCGTTTTCGCCGAGTTTGAAAATTTAATCGAAATAAACAAATCGAGAAATATCTTGTATGATTTCGGAAATTAAAGAATGGATGGAATGCAACTGTTTACAGTCTTATCTCAAGAGAAGGCCACGTCCCCCTATTTCCAAGGTGTTTATTCTAGAGATACAATCCCTCCTCTGCAAGAAAACATGTGTGCTATTGTAAATTCTGATGACTCATCGCAGCCTGGAACCCACTGGTTAGCATTATTTGTGAATGATAAAAGAGAATTAGAATTTTATGACTCGTTTGGACAACCTCCTGCATTCTATAACATTAGTACTACTACCTATTTAGATGTATTATGGAATTCCAAAGTGTTTCAATCACCAACATCCAATGTTTGTGGACAATACTGTATTTACTTTTTATTCAAACGCAGCCAAGGCTATTCTATGCATTATATTTTAAATCAATTGTATATAAATGATTTTATTATGTATCAATTTGTAAAGAAGCGATATGGTGTAAGATTTGTGTTTAGAAAATAAAAAAATTAAAAAAAAATGGAATGAAACTAAATATTTGTGTCTTTTATTTTTTTTCTATTATATTCTTTTATTTTTCCCTAAAAAATTACTATTTTTTTTCTATGATAAATTTTTTTTTTTTCTCAAAAAAAAAAAATTAATATAATTTTTATAATAATTTTCCCCTTAAAAAATTCATATTTTTTTCTATGATAAAATATTTTTTGTTCCCTAAAAAATTAATATTTTTTTTCTATGATAAATTTCTTTTTCTCAAAAAATTAATATAATTTTATTTAATTATCATCTATTTGAAACTTTTAAATTTTATTAAATAAGTATATTTTCACCTGCAAAAGAAAAATGTTCAAATCATAAAGAGACATTTTTTTTAAATCAAATGATTATCATTTATTTCAAAGTTTCAACCATGCATTTCTGCGAGCATACATTATTGGTTTTTTGATAATTTTGTTATTCTTATACAATTTTTTATTTACATCTAGATGTTTCGGTAAATTTACATCATTCAAAGCACTTAAAAATACATATCTTCCTTCAGGTGCCGATTTTCGGTTCCGTAGAAAATCATTTACGAGGAATACAATATTACTTCCTGGAATAACAGTATTTTTGTAAATAATTTCACCATCAGAATTCCAACTGAAAGATTCTTGAAGCTTTAAAAACTGAAAAATATCTTTTGCTTTTTCTTTATACCTAGGTGGAACAATTCTAAAAATTTTATCCTCTAACACTCCTTTTTCTGTCTTCACATTCTGCCCCTTCTCTGTCTTCACTATTGAACCTTTTAGATTTTCGTTTAATGATTCCATTTCTTGATTTT
>BMAO01038529.1:0-38298 GCA_019973975.1 Trichonephila clavata
TTTCGAAATATCGGCTCCGCGAGTTCTTCCAGTTAGTGTACCCAACGCAAGTAGTTCTTCGTAACATTGAAAATCTTTAGTTATAGCACGAATAAATATAAAACTTGTGCCGAATCTGTTTTTATCAGTGCTTTCATCTAAAGCAATTGAAAAATAAACATCTTCATTTTGTATAATTGTATGAAGTTGCTCTGTTACATTTTGCGCTAATTCGTGCTGTCAATCCGTTACAGTTCTTCTTGAAAGAGGTAATTGTTTGTATTTGTCGACATTTCTTGGATCTAACATACTCACTGCTTCAACAATACATTCTTTAATTATTTCAATGTCACTAAATGGTTTGCCCCTTTTTCCAAGTATATGTGCTATTTTATACGTAACAGCAACTGCAGCGGAATTTTGATTTACAAAGGCACTAAAAGATGCCTGCTGATGATGCTTCTTATTTTTCAACTTTTGAAGTGCAGCTTTTCGTGATTCACCTTCTAAAGCGAAATATTTATGTTCTTTATGAGTCAAATAGTGTTTATTTGCATTCGCTTTTTTTAAAGTATTTAAAACTGTATTGCACAACAAACACATCATTTTATCTTTCTCAGCAGTAAAGAAAAAATCTAACTCCCATTCTACATTAAATGTTCTGTTTTCATCACCTAATTTTCTTCTCTTACTATTTGACATGATGGATAAAAAAAGGAATATCAAATAATATCTTCAACAACTGATATAAGCCTGGTAACTGTTATAAGCACGCACTGTTAACTACAGTTTGCTGAAGATCGCAACAGGGAAGCGTTGAGAGATGCGTGTAAGAGAAGCCAAAGCAAGGTGTAACACTCAAATGGGAGATCTGAAACCAACAAATTTTGTAAATAGTATTTTGTAATTTTAATTTATTTTCAAATAAATATTACATAGAACATTATTCGTTTCTTTTAGATATGTAAATTACATAAACATTGTGGAATTTTCAGTAAAGAAATTTGTGGAATTTTCAGTCTTTGGCGGGATTTTTCGCGCAACTGTCATGGCGTTGATGTACAATAGTTGTTTTTTGAAACGAACTCTACCATTTTGTACTAGGTGGCAAAGGGCCGCACAAGAACCTCGCGAAGGCCGCAGGTTCCCCACCTCTGGGATAGTCTATGATATAGGTACCTGTATCGTAGTTTCCTGCTGGACCAATCGTAACCTTGAAAGGAAGAATCACTGGAAAAAAGTATAAAAACACTGCCGTAGCCTCTCGCTACCCCTAAGATTATCAACTCCCCTTCGGGTATTATCTGAATCTGAACGTGTTGAATGGTTAATGAATTCAGTAGTCATTTTAACAAATCAATCTTATTTATTGATTTTTCTTAATTAAAAAGATTACACAAATACTATTCAATTTTAAGAACAATAAAACACAGTGGAGAATGAGAAGTGTTCAATAATCGTGAACGACGGAATCCGATCTGAATCCACGAAAGGATCGACGCGTATAATTACAGCTACACAATTATACTTAATTGAAATCTATAACTAACCTGATTTCTTATGCTATGGCAGGTTCGTCTAGTTGGTTCTTTAGGATCTTGATTGGGTCAACTTAAGGTAGGATTCCTTCTTTAAGAGGTGACTTATATTTTCAGCTATTTCCGGAGTTCTTCTACGAACTAATTTTATCTACGACGGTGCGTTGGATTCTATTCACAACATCTACGTTTACACATAAAAACACTTCATCATTTCATTTCATTCTCTATTCTAACTCGCTAAACCTGAACTTATATAAAATATCTCATTTGTATAAATCACGCTTTGGCTCCCGGTGGAGATTGGTTGAAATAAATAAAATATTAAAGAATATATGAGAAGGTTAGTGAAACGCGTAAGAACCCGTCACAACCCCCCTCCGAGAAAAAAGCGTGACTGATTGAAGGTCTAAACGACCTGAAAGAACTCACGTAATACGCCTAAAAACACTGAACCTGCACAAAATTTTAACTCTAACTCTAGAATGCCTGAAAACACTGAACCTGTAGAAAAATTTAACTCACGAACTTTAGAATGCCTGAAAATACTGAACTTGCAGAAAATTTTAACTCACTAAGTTTAGAAACTTTAATTAAACTAGCACACAAAAATGACTACTCAAAGGGTACTCTCCACTTCATTTTATTCTTTTTTACATAAATTCCCTACAGTGCATCCCATTAGGGCGAAGATCAGGGGAAAACCTTCCTTTAAGGAAAAAACCCTGATCATGCACTTTACTTAAGTGCTAATAAATATAAAAAAAATTTACACTAATATCTTCGTATGACATCAATCTTTCAACTCATCACTATGTCCAGGGACTGCTGTCCTGAAAGGAAACCTTGTCAATTTTCTTTCTAAAACATGACATTAAATGCACAGAACCTTACATAACTTCCTTATTGACATAAATATGGCATACATTATATTATATATAGTCTCATAACAAAATAACCTTTATCTGGTTTCATTTTCAAAAAATTCCCAATCAATCGCGCTGCGCTGTTAATGTTTTTGTTAGTATTCCTAATTACGCCGCGCCCCGAAACCAGACACTACTTATACATCTTACTAATTACACATAAAATATATGCATTTTTTACATACAATATATTACAACAAACAATACAAGTAATCTCCCATATAAAGCCACGTCTTTAAAGTGTAGCAAAACAATTGTAATTCAACAAATGTTTTTCCATAATTTGGAAAAATATTAAATACAAAGGCCTTTTCAATCGATATGAAATTGCACACAACGCAGTGACACTTTTGTATGCTAATTTTACAAAAAAAATAGATGAGCCCACATGGAAAATACTCTGAACTGTCTGTCAGAGGAAAAATAAACAAATTAGAATTATACAACCTGGCTAGTCTTTAGATCCAATCTGCATAGGCTTTGTCTCCAACCACGGCCTCTGTACTGGATGACCTTGTCCTAGTGCTGTCCTCTCTGCGCTCCCACCTTCTGGGTCTCCTCTTCCATTGAGTCCGCTGAAGCTGATATGCTCCTTCTGAGGCGTTCCTTCCATCTGCGAGATTCTGATTCTGGCTGCTGTCCACTCGACGTCGGCTCCGGAGGTTGTAAGGCAGTTCCTTTCCTGCTGGACTGGACGGGACCTGTTACATTTGAATCTGCGGGATGGTCCTGGAATTGTTCCTTTCGATTTCCTCTCTTCACTGCGGGATGGTCCTGGAATTGTTCCTTCAGAATTCCTCTCTTCCACCTTTCTATACCGCTTTCTTGAGGGACGAGAGGGCATTGACGAGGCCAACTTTCTCTTGTCCCGGGATACCTGGGCCTCCGGTCTCTTCTTCCTCTGTATGTTCTCAACCCAAGATTCGGGCCTTCCTCTTTTCTCTCTCTCCGTCCAACGTGGCTTTCTTTTCCTTAAATTATACACACCACCCCCCGAAGAAACAGTCGACTCCGTCCGCACACGCTTTTTCCTTCTCACCACCTCTCCATCGCGTCTATTCGTAACTATATCTTCTGTACCTTCCAAATTTCCTGATTCTGATTCTCTACGACAATTCCCATCACTTTCTGATTGCACTAATCTCGGCTGCCTATCATCCGACCTGTCTGATGCTACTGCATTATGATCGCTACTTCCCACAATTTCCGATTCGGCAACACTGTCCTCTGACTCTCTTTGATGGTAAATTCTTACCTGATCCACATTAACAGTTATTCTTTTACCAAACTTTAATATTATTAAATTATTATTTTTCACACTCAAAACTTTATAGGGGCCTTCAAACTTTGGCATAAATTTACCCACCATTTTCTTACTCGCCGAACTCAACGGGTGAGTTTGAACCAACACTAGGTCATCAACCTTCACATTAACTTCACGCCTCTTCTTATTATAATATTTCGCCTACTTCTCGTGCTGGCGCTTTGTATGTATCCTAGCCTCTTCAAACAACTTTTCTATATTTCCACAAACTAAGTCTGATCCATCAGTTACCATTACTAATTTTTGAAATGGAGTGATTAAATTTCGATCTAAAAATAATTCCACCGGTGTTTTACCCGTTGTCTCATGTGCTGCTGTCCTTAAAGCGTAACTAAACTCACGCAGAAATTGTTCCCAGTTAGTATGATTATCCGCGACAAAACTCGAAATCATTTTTAGAAGAGTACGATTAACTCTTTCCGTTTGATTAGCTTGTGGACGATATACCACAGTTTTAACGTGTTTTATGTTCAACCTGCGACATACTTGCTCAAAAACTTCAGATATCATTTGTGGGCCATTATCACTGATTAATTTAACTGGAGCTCCATAACGCGAAATATAATTCTCAAAAAATGCATTGGCAATTGCTTTAGCCGAAGCTTTCCTTAAGGGAACTATTTCAACCCATTTAGAAAAATTATCCGTTATTACTAAAATAAATTTATAACGTCCCGGATTAGTTGCAGGGTATGGGCCTAATAAATCTAAAGATACGATTTCATTCGGAAAATTCGTTACTATCGGAATTAATCGACCAGCTGGTAATCCGTTCTTATAATTGCGTTTTTGGCATTGGTCACAGGTTTCTACTTATTTATAAATATATTTCCGCATGTACGGGAAATAACACGCGTCTTTTAATTTTAAGTAGGTTTTCTTTTTGCCTAGATGGCCCGCCATCGGCGAGTCATGGAATTCTCGCATAACATCTTTACGTAATGTTTTGGGTATGAATACCCTTAATTCACCTAGTGTGGTTGCATATTTTGCATAATATAACAACCCATTTATTAACTTAAAGTCTCGGGACCAATTTCTACAGATTGACTCATTAATGGAACTATCATCAGGATTTTCTAAAAACCGCAAGATATGACCTAAATCCGGATCATTCCTCTGTTCCTCTCTCAACTGTTTCCTAGACGATAATACTAACGACCTAATCACCGCACAAGACACCTTTGGTTCTTCATTACTTTCTAACGGGTTTCTAGACAATATATCAGCCACCACATTTTGCGTACCTGGGCGATGCTTCCATTCCACATTAAAATTTGCCAACTTCTGTTTTTGCCCTGCATTTAACTTAGTCTTTAATAAATCTATCCGTACCGGTTCGTCCGAAATTGCCACTTTCTCAATCTGCGAGTCCGGAATGATTAACGATTTCGTAACAAAATCAAAACTTATCTTTGCATGTGACATAAAATCAATACCCAGGATGCATGGATATTGCATCTCAGCAATCACATGAAATTTCCACAACTTCGAAAATTCCCTTATCTTAATTCGTAACTCAATTGTGCCTAAATTTCTGCATTGTGACCCTTGAGCCGTAAATACTTCAGCTAACGATTTCTTAATAGGACAAAAAGAAAAATATGATCGGTACGTCTTTTCTGAAATAAATGACTTCTCCGCACCTGTATCCCAGAGAGCTTTTATAAACGTGTCATGTAAAAGGATCGGCACATACGGAAGATCAACTGGTGATAACCATAATGAATTAAGTTTAATCCGATTAGGAGGATTTGACTCAACTAGCGACCGCTTATCTCCTTCAACACGAACTCTTAGAAAGTTTAAATTGGCATTTCCTTGCCTTCCGCTGTTGCAATCAACAGGCCTCCAATTCTGCTTTGCTGAATCATCACTAGGAACTTTCCTAACCACCATCCTACGGTTCTGATACCGGTCTGCTCGCTGATTTGGTTGGTTGTTGCGATTTCCTCCCTCGAATCCTTGATTTTGTTAATTAAGACGAGAAAAATTACTCGCACCTCTGCTTAGTCCTCTTTGATCATTTTGTCTATTTCCGACCCCAGTATCTCTCCAATTTCCATTATTCCGTCTTTCCGCAGGATTCCTACTCATATCCCAACCTCGTCTAGCAATATTATTACTCGAACCCTGGGTTTCTCTGCAGCTATGACGTTCCTCATACCGGTCTACCAACTCTAACAATTGAACTTTTGTTGTGGGGTTTCGAACTTCTAAATAATCCATAATTTGGGGTTCGAGTCACATTACTATGTGATTGACCAATTTTAGCTCATCATAATTCAAATTTAAAGTCTTGTGGACTTTTAATAGCTGGTAAATAAAGTCTGACGGGGCCTGACCTCTCCGCTGCTTCGATGAAAAAAACTGAGCCTCTAACTCTGATTTATTCCTTACTACTGGAAAACTATCCGACAACTTCTTTTTAAGCGTTGCGAATGCAGTCGCTTCTTTATTTACACACGAAAATCCTATGACCTCGAACCAGTCTAATGCTCTCACAATTAAATGACCCTTTAAATACGCACACGCCAGATTCGCCGGTATTTCATAGTAGGCTATATTATCATCAATATTGTTAATAAACTCAGACACATTTTCTTTACCCGAAAAAAATAATTCCGGCAGAACTCTAAATCCTGCACTTGCTTTTAATTACGGTATTTCGGTTGGGTGCCAGTGTCGTATTCTCTCGCTACCCCTAAGATTATCAACTCCCCTTCGGGTATTACCTGAATCTGAACGTGTTGAATGGTTAATGAATTCAGTAGTCATTTTAACAAATCAATCTTTTATTTATTGATTTTTCTTAATTAAAGAGATTACACAAATACTATTCAATTTTAAGAACAATAAAACACAGTGGAGAATGAGAAGGGTTCAATAATCGTGAACGACGGAATCCGATCTGAATCCACGAAAGGATCGACGCGTATAATTACAGCTACACAATTATACTTAATTGAAATCTATAACTAACCTGATTTCTTATGCTATGGCAGGTTCGTCTAGTTGGTTCTTTAGGATCTTGATTGGGTCAACTTAAGGTAGGATTCCTTCTTTAAGAGGTGACTTATATTTTCAGCTATTTCCGGAGTTCTTCTACGAACTAATTTTATCTACGACGGTGCGTTGGATTCTATTCACAACATCTACGTTTACACTTGAAAACACTTCATCATTTCATTTCATTCTCTATTCTAACTGGCTAAACCTGAACTTATATAAAATATCTCATTTGCATAAATCACGCTTTGGCTCCCGGTGGAGATTGGTTGAAATAAATAAAATATTAAAGAATATATGAGAAGGTTAGTGAAACGCGTAAGAACCCGTCACAACACTTTAGCGGACCAAAGTTCGCAAACTTTGGTCCGCTAAAATTTTTTTATGATTCAAACTATGTTTCCTATAGGAGATGAAATTTTGTTGGATAATAATGCACCTGTCCATGAAGCGGGATTTGTCCAATCATCGTTGGATGAACACGAGGAAGAAGTTAAACATCTACCTTGGCCTGCATAGTCAACCGATCTCAATATAATTGAACCATTATGGCCTATTTTAAAGCATCCAATATGGATTCGATATCCTCCAACGACGTCTCTCCAAGAACTTTCACAGTATTCCTCTAAAAACTTTTCAGCATATGAATCAATTCCTAGGTGAATCCTAGCTGTATTACATGAAAGGTTGTCCGGCACCATACTAATAAAGGATTACTTAATAATCTAGGGTGTGTTTCCATTATTTTGAAAGTCTCCTATATGTATAGAGGTAAAAAAAATGTATAAAAGGTTTTCAAAAAAATATGATCAATGTAAATGAACAAAAATAAAAAATATGTTATTTCGATTTTAAATAAAAGCAATATATAATACGATGGAGAATTATTCACAATAAATTCCTCAAAATTCTCCTCTATCTGTCAATTTTTTATATAAGATGCAAGGAGATTTCAAATAATTTGATTCCTTTCCAAGACAAGCTAATAAGACATGAGAAAATATGCACCATTCTAACAAATAATTTATTTATCTGTCTGTCAGAGATCAGTTTTAAAATTCTAAAACAACGTCGCAGTCTGATTTGATGATTTTCAAAAAGGGGCCCTTTTTAATATTTCCTTAAAGTTATTATTGAATCAACTCGATGAAAGGAATTTGATAACTTAAATAAGTAATCATGTCTGGGCACTCATTCATCGATCTCTGGAAGTGATTGTTTGCAATGGTATGTAAGCCTTTACAAATACTAAAAAATTTAAGTTTCGTGTGATACTTTTTGCATTAACTTAACATTTCAAAATTTCAATCACTTATACCTGTCTTGATTAGAAATAATAACGAGTTTTGAGTAATTTTGTTAAATAGTTGTGCTTTCATTTTGTTCAGATGTAATGTTGAATCTATAGAACAGTCGTTGTATTCGGTTATAAAATTATTTACAAAACGATACATCGACGCTTAAGAAAGAAATCTTTTACGCTCAGGATTGTAATGAATTCTTCATAAAACAATAATTCAGTGTTCTATTGTGGGTTATTAATCTAATTTGTTTCCCTGGTATTTTTTTTTCCTATTAGAAAAATCCTTAAAAATAACTTTAAAAAAGTAAGAAATTTGCAACGATTTCGGAAATGTTTCCTGGGGGAAGCGCATTAGTAAAATGTTTCTTGTTTTCTTTGCTTCATTTAGTTTCATTTAGTACATTTTGATCGATTCTATTTATTCCAGTGAGTCAACATTTATTTTTAAATAAATATGCGAATTTTCAATGAAACTAAATTTCATGTTTCTCTTTCATAATAATCAACCTGATGCAGTCGAAAGGAAGGGATGGCAGATTAGTTTAGAAGGCCAGATCAGATGAGAGACTGTAAGAGTTTTGGCTGAGTGTAGAGGAAATATCGCAATGATATTTTATAATTCCCTACAGTGTTTCGTCAAATATGGAGTTAGATATAACATTTCTAACAGTTACAATTTATTTCTCTCTAGTACGTATTGAGAATATTTGTCAAGTATAGACATAATAATAGTATTTAGACTTTTTACTAAGAAAATTTCTTAGCTAACACGAAAATATTTCAAATCCGTACCTATTTTAAGCCCAATTTGTAAATATGATATGAATTAGCATGAAAGGATATTTATTACCATTTATCAACATTTATTCTTAGATACAATAAACCAGATGTAGTCACAAGAAATGTATCCAGTGCTAATTTAGCTTTTAACATTTTAATGATACTTAATAAACACATTTGAATAGAAAAAGGATATTTACGCTATTTATGTTACCTATTTGTTACAGTATTTTTATGAACAAATAATTGTTACTTAAAACTTACAGAGATAGAGCGAATAGAAAACATTAGCACGATTATTTCTTACGTTTATACATTCAATAGGGTTTTATAAGTAAAACAAAATAAATTTGTGCAAAATTATAATGTGAAAATGAAATTTTTCTGTTTTTTGAAATTGTTTTTAGCGGATTCATACTTATATTTATTTTCTATAATCTTTTAAGAAAGTTTCCCTTTAAATTTCTATGAAGAAATAATATTTTTTAAATGATACTAAATATTAATTATTCCGTACCATTTGTTATTATTTTAAAAGTAAAAAGGGGGGGGGGATTAACAAGATAAATTATAAAAAATAAAACTACTAATAGTATCATATTTTTTTTAACTAAATTTCGTAAAATATCATTTAAGTCAGATCAAGATTTCTACGATTTTGCCACGTTGAGACAGTTTTCCAGCCATTGTTACATCAAAATTCAACTGAATTTAGGTAACTACTATCGAAAATTATGGATCTAAATAAATAATTTTTGTAACTTGTACAGCATGCTACACAATGAAACTGAAATTTTTGCTACACAAAGTATCTTTTGAAAATTCTCCTATAGCATAACGAATTCATTCAATTCACAAACAAATGAATTAAACAGACTTCTCTCTCTCTCTCATAAATGAAACATGAACTGAAAGTGAAAATCAAAATTTGAAGACATTTATAAATAATATTTAATAATTAAAGGAAATTTTCTGCAACTTAATAATAAAAGATCGTATACATGCAATTAATTATGTTACATACAATTTTTTTTGAAACAAGATATCAATCATTGGCATGGCCAATTAATTTTAGCGCGTTTTTCGCATGTTGTACTTTACAATAATGCAACTAATGAATTTTTTACTAACAGAAAGTAGTACTGCACCACTCCTCTAAATGTACTACTATTGAGCTGAAAAGAAATAATGACACAAATCTGTATCAGCACTATAAAAAAGGAAAAAAAAAATTTTTTTTACAGAAGCTACAAAAGCCCGGACAAGGTGACTTAACTCCTTGTCTAGGCATAAAACTCTCTTCTAAATATTTATTCTCTTAAGTTTAACAAGGAAAAGTATATACAATTAATAATAACTTAACTACTACATTACTTAAAGTTTATTTAGCTTAACTAACAAAGGCTTATGGAATGAAAAGAATGACTCGTATACGTAAACACTGATTGTGTAGTCAGTCAATTAAAATCAGAGCCTTTTATACTTGTTTTCTGAACTTTTTTTGTGAAGATTTCCTCCAAAATGCAGGTAGATTTTTTTAAAAAAAACTGTTTGCAAACAATAAATTTACTAGGAAAAATTTGAGAAAATTTTGTTATAAACTAGCGAAACTCAGGAAAATTTGTAGGGAAATTCGGGAAAACTATGGGAAAATTTAAATATGATTCGGCTCATCTAGGGCGACCCAATGCCGAAAACCCGAGGTCAATGGGTTGCTTATTGGCTGAGAAAAAGGTACGACAAAATATGGAAGACGAAGACGAAATTTGCGTCCTAATAGCGCTTTTGTTCCACTACGTGAAAAACGCGCTAAAAATATATTGATAACTTTGAATTATGAAAACACTCTTTTGTTTTTCACACTTATTTTATTCAATCCATGTATTATTTTAAACATTTTTTGAAATAAAAACTACTTTTACCTACAAACAAAAATACAAAGTTTTTAACATAAATATTTAATTCATGAAAAATATTTTGGAAATATATCTTTTTTCTTTATTTTGGTCTTTATTGTATTTCTGTCAAAAAGAAAAGCAATTACTTCCTTAACTTGCATACATTCATTGGTAGCAAAATAAAGTTTATATCATCTACAAAAAATGTCTTACCTATTGGTTTATTTAACATCTCTTTTTTTACTACTAAAGCGATTCATTATCTTAGAAACCATTTTTCTCGTTATTTCTGCATTTCTAAAAGTCAACGCAATTTTTTTTATTGTGAAAATTTGCATGAGGATACAAAATTTATTTTTGGATTTTTCGTTGTACACTTGTTTTAATATTACAATGAATGATAATTGCTTATTGGGGGGGGGGGGTTATAAGTCTAATTTTAGAGATTTCTATTTTCAAGCTAATAAACGTGTAAAAAATAGCTATCTATTAAGTATAATAATAATAACGAATACAACTTTTCAAAATTATCTTCAGAGAAGTTGTTCCTCAATCGGAAATCAAGAAAAGTTAAAATATTTCATAAAAGTCATCGGAATTTTAAAAAAAGTTATGGACAGTTAAATATTTATGTACTTAAATATTTTTAAAGTAAGGTAACTATATAAATAATTCAACCTGAATAATTTAAACGAAATATTTGCTATATATTGTTTATATTTTAAATTGCTAAATACTTCACTTTCTTTTAAAAATGTTAGCAGCAGAGCCTCACAAATCCACGAATTGTAATTACTTTCTTACTGAACACTCTTTTCAAATATTCTCTTAGCATTCCATCCAAGGAACGATGAAAAAGTTAATACTCCGTAACGCACATATACACTCAAAGTGTTGTTATTCGTATAAGTTTTCTCTCCTATCCACGAGCAGATGCTAATTCGAAACGCCGCAAGATGTAGAGTTCACCCCATAAAGAGCGAAATCCAATATCCATCGCCCTCTCGGTGAGGAATTTCCTTTCATTTGAAGCCTGAACAACAATAAATAAGTGAATGTGGTCTCCTTGTTAGAATAAAACACGCCTTTTGTGAATATTGCCGGTATCGTGCAAATTACTTTCTCGTCATAAAGACGCCCTCTAATATCGTCCCGCGAAACAATGAAATGGAAACCGTCGCTCTTACTCGCCTTTTTAGTTACTCGTTCACGCGGTGGAGGAAGAGGGGGAGCCTCCGTGTTTATCTGGACGGACATGGCTTCGGACATGTTTGGCCATCTAGATAAGTAAACAAACTGCAAAACCTATCTTTGGCGATGTTTGTTGGGTTGGGAACTATAACTTTAATTGTTGGAACAAAGTAAAACTATCACAAAAATAAAACTGCTCCTCTTTTACTCAATCTAAGGAAAACATTCAAAAGGACAAGTAATTGCTTTTATTTGTAAAAACGATTTAAAAAACAAAAATAAATGCTTCACGATTCGTGCGCCATGAAGTATTTGATATTACAGTTGCGAGTTTTATTACTGTTTTGTTTTTTGCTGAAGATAAAACTTTAATTTTAAAAGAAATTAAGAAAATGTGATTTGATATGATGATATTAAGATTTTTACACGCTAGAAACAATCTGTATATAGATATTTTTAATGAAACTCCTTTACTGCGCCTTTCATATATTTATTTCATCAGAAACTTTCAAATTATTGTACCCGATCTATCACTTTTCTTATGATTCCTTGACAAAATTTTAAGGAAGATGTGATGCTTAGTGACGATTGGCACAAAAAGAAAAAGAAAATGCTAAAAAAAAAGAATTGATTAATGTGATGAAACACTACTATTTTTTTGTAAACCTCAAAGTTAGTTACTATAAAAAGGAATAAATAAATATTAAACATAATAAATACTATTCACCATGTGTTTCCGAATATGAGCCGATCTACGTATATACCAAATGTACTCTCTTTCTATAGAAGATTATCAATAACTCAAAACGCTTACATAAGCCGAATTTTAAAAAAATCTTGTAATTTTCAAACCCGTCACCAGGAATGCAAAAATGTTGCCCTCTGGTTAAATGGGCAGAATATTCTTCATTCAAATTTTACGTAAGGGAAAACGCCAAATGCTAACGACAGTAGTTTTATTTCTAGTAACTCTGACACATTTTTTACTGTCTGTTGTGCACTCACTATTTATATTAGTCTTACTTCCTGCAACTTCTGTTTCTGTTTGGAAAATGAACAGGAAGGGATATTTTTAAATGGCTACTTTCACACTACAGTTGATCACAATTGCCAATTTGTAAATGTATAGTGCCTGCGCGGGATGTGGGTACTGTAAATAGCCGTCGAGCCACAAGTCTTCTCATGAGCTTGCTAAAGGGGGAATAGAGAGGAGAGTCCCTTAACCACTTCCAGGTTGTTAACCCTCAACATTAGTCTGGAATCTAAAAAAACCATATTGTGACCTGTATGGTGCTCAAAGCTACGGCTAACGCCAGGCTTGCACCTAGCTCTTTTTCTGCGATAATTTCGTGGACCTTCATCTGACACCAACAGACAGGTGGCAATAACAACCAAATTTGCTGAAAATTTTGTTAATCTTATTCCTGTTTGTCATATCTCTGTAAATGAGTAACTAGTTTGAGAAAGGAGGAAAACACATTTTGAATTTGAGGAGAAGCCAAATAAAAAAAAGGCAACACGTGATAGTTGATCTTTGTTACATGTTCCAGATGAAAAATATGCCGCATATATATATATATATTATATATATATATATATATATATATATATGATGAACACATGCCTTTAGTTGTAGCGAGTGAATGAAAATTTAAGAGCTATTCGGAAACTTGGATTCTGACACTGGTTTTAAAGGATTTATATGAATAAAAGTATTTTTTGAATAAAAGTTTAATTCGAAGCCCCCAAGCAGTTAGAAGACGAAAACCTCTTTGGCTTAAGAAAAACTGTCGTTACCAACAACGTTTTTCCCGAGATTAACAGAACCGTATATAAGTTGGCGCCTTACTTAAACTTTAAAAAAAAAAGTTCTTAAACTTCTCAGCTTATACATGAAAATATACGGTAGTTCGTTTTAAATAAGAATTAAAGGTCAGATTAGAAATTGTCTTATATTTCAAAGAGTTTTTTTTCTTTCAATAGAAATAAAAAGAAACTCTTTTTTTAAAAAAAGCTGTAGAAATGAGCAATTGTAGTTGAACATTCAGCAAAGAATTCAATTAATTAAAAAAAAGATGGAATGAAGGTTATTATTTCTTTAAAAAAGAATAAAAATAAAATGAAAAATTTATTTCGTTGGGAAAATAAAATTGAAGCATTTACAGTCGAAGAATTTATACTTTACGATTGTAGATAACTTTAATAAAGAAATTGTTAAAGCAAAACTCCAAGCTTGGGAAGAAAAGAAATAATTATAAATTCTGAACTGGAAAGAAGCAAGAAACTTTTCCTGAAATAATTGTTGTCCCTTTAATAAAAATACAAGGGATGTGACTGCGCAATTTTGTAATTCTAGGATTTTATTTTTGTGATTTTTTTTAAAACAGCTTACCAAATAATTATTCGAAACCAATAAATCTAAGAGGACTCTATGTAAGAATATTTTAGAGTTTTCATGAAACTATTTTTGTGTTTTTTAAACCTGAGTGAAATAATTCAGTTTGATATATCATTCATACCTTAATTATGAGTGAGATGTTTTTTATTATAACGATTATTTCGTAAATGTGAAGCTTATACCAAAATAAATTTTTAAGGTTTCTACCTTGCTTAAGCATACAATTTTAAAAATACACTAATATAAAAAATCCAAGTTATATTATTATTATATCATTCTGATTTGTACTAAATAAATATTAAATTCATCATTTGAAGGATAACGGAAAAAAGTGAAATACTAGTTTTAAAATAAGATATGACAGAATAGTAATAATATCAAAGCGTTTGAATAAAAGTTATCTTGTGTATGTATTACACATATTAATTTTTATGTAAACCTATTTCTTAAATAAAGTGATGAAATGCTGTTGGCATAAATGTCGGACTTAGCTGCACTGCAAAATATTAATAATAGATTTGAAGATTTCAAAGCACTCATTATACGTGCTTCCTCAAAGTGAAACGTTAATAAACACTCACTCTTTCAAATCATTATAAGATATGACAATAATCAATTCATATATTCTCATAACTAAAATTTTTCCCGAACTTCTATTTAATATATAAGACGATATGAGGGCCGCATGTGGCCCACCTTGTATAATTTTAAAGCCTGCGAGATTCATTACAAAATTTGATCATTTTGTGCAATATTTTTGTTTTTAGTATAGTGTTTTGCAACAAATAAAAATCCAAAATCAAGCATGAAATTTATCGAACATAAATGGAGCTCAAACTTAACGGACGGAAACCTACAGCATCATTTACGATGGACAAATACATGCAAAGAGAAACAGATATCAAAATTGAAAAACAAATAACTAATTAAATAAATTAAACACTATTTGAACATTGGATTATTATTATTATATTATATTATATATGAGTGTATACATGAAAAGTCATTCTATTTTAATCATTCTGTCCTGAATATATAATTCTGTTTCAAATTTTCACTCTAATAATTGCTTGTTTTATGTCCAAATCTAATATAAAGATATATAGTTTCATGTGCAGCCCGCGGTATTATAATATTTTTCCGAAGTGTCCCTATAGATCATTTAGGTTAGTCATCCCTGATTCAAGAAGGAAGGCTTTTTTTATTGTTCTCTTTGATTATCAGATCAATCATACCTTAACTTATTCAATGGGCTACCGTGAAACTTAAAAGTGCATCTGAAACAAGAATGCACTATTTCTTATGTAGTTTTCTAGTTGGTTGCTGTGCTGGGGATTTTCTTGACTCACTGGCCATATTTGGTCTAAATGCAACAAACACTGGGAAAACTACGAAGAAAAGGGGTGTCTGAATAAGGTGATATGGAATGCAGATGAGAAGAGAGAAAAAGAACCTCGGGGAATCCCCAGGATATGTAAAATATGCTCGCAAATTTAGTGTACTCACTCAGATATAGGAACTACGGATTTCAATACATGTGTATCGGGATACTGGTATTTTGAGCCATTTGTACAATTGTGTAATACCGGTATTCATAATTTTAAATACCAATTTTTCAGTATTTGCTAGAATTTTTTTAAAAATTGTCTCCACTATATGTTTAGAGATCGCCAATAGAGCAAAATAATATACGTTTTTACCTTTTATGTCCCCCTAACGGGCGAAATTAGACTGTGAATATAAAGTTTCATCGTACAATCAAGAGAAGTGATAAAATATGTGAATCATCCAAGGAGGCGAGTCAAAACTATCCTATTGCAGCTCGAAATGATACTGCACACGCGCAGGTTTCGCAGTCTGATATTCGTATCTGTGGGGAAAAAAGGCTCGCCGTTGTGATGAAAGGGTGTATATTTCGATGGTTTTAAAATTGTTGAGTTTACTATTCACATTGTATTTACATATCAAACTTCAGGGTTCAAAATATTTTTCTGTTTTATTATATATATACTCATAAATAATAACCCATACTAATGAATAAGAATAACATTAAAGCACATAAAATCAGTTGATAATACTTCGGTTTGATTTCATTATGCATATGATGAAAAGAATATGGTGGCACAGTGTAAAAAATTGTTCAAGAGTTATCAAATTGAATGGAGGAAGTACAAGTGAACTCCATAAACATTTAAAAACGAAACATGATAAAATTTGTTAAAGAGGAAGTAATCTAATTGTGATAAAGATACAAGTTTAAGCACAGTTTCGAAGTCCAAGTCATCAGGGATTTTAGAATATTTGAGAAAAAAAACATAATTTGATTGAAATTATAAGTAAAATGACAGCATACGATTTTTTGTGATTTCAAGTGTTTTGCATTTCTATTGAATTAAGAAAATCACTATCCGCCAGAGGTTCTTAAAATATACTAACATCGATTACTACTATAAGATGAACTGTTATAAACTACACTTACGGTGTTCACAATTCTTTGAAAGACGAGCTAATACAATTCAAAATAAATGGTTAAAAATTTTGTCTTATATTTGATGAATAGACGATTGTAAGAAATAGACGCTATTTAAATATAAATATTCTTACAGAAAAAAAGGAATATAGGACTTGTACATGTCTTGGAAAATATGCCAGGAAAAAAAATATGCGGAAGTGCTTGAATCTAAATTTTCGAAACAATTATTATCCCTGAAAGAATATAAAGCATTCATAACGATTCACGGAGCAACAGTTATGAAAAAAGTTCAAAGATGATTAGTAAAAATCAGCAATTTGCTATGCTCAAAGAATTTAATTAAGAGTAATAGTTGTATTATACCAAAAAAATTAAAGAACAAAAGAATCCAAATACTGTGGACATAGAAACTTCGAATTCCGACTTTGAAGAGGTTGAGAGTAAAACTGACAATGAAAATAATGGCAATGTAATTGTTGAAGAAAATATTGCTAATGAAGAGGACATTGCTGGTGAAGAAGAATATTCATCAAGAATTCCTGTAATTAATAAAGTCCGAAAATTTATTGAGATATTTAAACGTACCCCTACAGAAATGCCTTATTACAAAGATATATACATACTGAAAATAAAACAGAAACATATGTTGATATTAGATTCTAAAACACGTTCGAGCAGTTTACTCCAAATGAGGGAATGGTTTTTGAAACTGAAAAATACTATCCAAGAAGCAATAAGCAACTTAAACCTGCAAATTAATTTTTCCGATTGTGAATTCGATTTAATATCCAGAACTGTATCAGCTCTACTTCCAATAAAACTGGCTATTGAGGCACTATGTTGAAGAGGTTCTAACTTATTAACAGCTAATGCAACAATAAATTTAAAGTTGCAGTCACTGAAAGAACAGTGGACATCACGATCAAGAATTATACATTACATTGAAAAATCACACAGAAGAAAGGCATGCAAAAATTTAAAATGTCTTACGGAATATGCATAATTATAATGATTTTAAAAATAAAAATGAAAAAGAAGAAAAAGTTAATTCAAAATTTAATCACATTTATAGTAAATTTTCTTAAAATTTTTTACCCACAAACCGATTTACATTTAGAAAAATTCGGTACAGTTATCGAAGATGATGATGACACTAATGGCGATAGTGAAAAGGAATTATCTATTGAACAAAAATTAGAATTTGTTGATAACTAAAAAAAAATGCAACAAACCAAAATACCACACAGAAATCAGCTATATCCAAAAACATCTGACTAGAAATCGACTTATTTGAAGATAATAAATTTAGAGTTGAGAAAAGTATATCGCTCATTGCTAGCAGTACCACTGAATAGTGTAGATGCCGGAAAAGCATTTTCAACAGCTGGTAATTTTTGCACAAAATTATGTTTCAGGCTTAATGACAGTACATTTGATCAATATGTTTTTTAAGATCCCATTTCAAAAATTTGTAATAGTACCACAAACTGAATAGTGATATTTAAATTATTTTGTGATGTAAACAAATAAGTTGTTCCTTTACTTTTTTTTTATTCTTTATATACTGTTATAATTTGTGAGTTACAAATTATTTTTGTGATAATTACTCTTGCTAATAAAACTAGCAAATAAAACAAAGAAACACCTGTGTTTTATTTCTACTACTGATATTAAAACCGGTATCCCGGTATAAGAATCTAAAAATTACCGAGGACCATATTGAACTTTTGGTCCAATATTGCAGTCCGTAATAGGAATTCACTCTAGAGCAGCTCGGGTAGTAAATTTCGTAATATAGAGATGATAAAATCTTTAGGAGTAGATATATTTTTTTGTTTGATTTCAAAAAATATTCTCAATACTACACTTAATTATTCCTAATATTGTGCTATGAATTTATTAATGAATAAATAAAATCCTTCCTCATAATTGAATGTCATTAAATAAAGGAGGACAAGTTAGGATTAGTATACTATAGACATAATTGGAAGAATTTGTGGATTGGACAGATCTGCACACTTCCACTGAATTTACATTAAATGAATATTGCCCAAGCTTTTATCAGACACTGGAACCTATAGTTTGCACTGCGAGTTAAATAATGTAGAAAGAAGACAAAAACGCAGCTGTAATCAGTAATACGATTTTTAAATTATAGTTGTGAAATTTATTATATTTAGTATTGGTATTCTTTTTGAAACAAATTTTGTTTGTTCTACATATCCAAATTTAATTTGATGTAATTGCATATTAGTTGATTGAAGTGGACTCTTAACCTTAACCAATGAAAAAAAATGGGTTTTTTTCTGAACCTTTTACACTTGAAAATTCTCCACTACTCTAAAGGAGCACAGTAGGATTGGAATAGAACAAAATAGCATTATTCATTATTCTTAATAATCATAATATTTGATGAAAACGAACATTAAAAGATTTTTTTCCCTGCGTCATATTTCTAGAGGCATCGTGGCTAAATGAACATATGGAATATCAATTATATTTAAAAATTAAGCTAATTAGTTAATATTCAAAGCTCAACAATATAAACCATATGTTTCAAAAAAAAGCTGACTATTTGTAGTTAGATAGTATTTAAAACCAGAATGATTGGTTTAGCTTTTAATTGTCTAAGAAATTTAAGATTTCGCGAAAATTTTGAAATAATTTTAAGAAAATAGTATTTTTCAAGTGAATGATACTATTAGGCATTTAATTTCCAAAGTGCTTTTAATTTAATTCAAAGTATGAACATTAAATTAATGACACTCGTGATTAATGGCTCTGATAAAATCTGTCATACGGTAGCACTCCACACTCCAGATGCAGGCTCTGATAGAGATTAAGTACTACTTTAAATTTCCAACTTGTTTGATAAGTAATTATTCACAGAAACCGGAGTGCTCTAAATGTGTATTTTTATAGCATGTTTTAATTATACATTTTAAGCTTAAATTTCATTTAAGTATTATGCTTATACTCATTAGTCTTACTAAAATGCTGAAGGATGAAATCCTATCAACTTAGTCCATAACTAGATTAAAGTTTATGTTAGATACATGATATTTATTCTTATACTTAGTCTTTTAAAATATGATTGTTTTAGTAATAAGGTTGTCAGAGCTTCGGATTATGGGGGTCATGGATTCGACTCGTGATTCAATCAAAGATCATCGCATATAACATTGGGAGAGACACTGTCAGTTGTACACAAATCCTGTGAAAGCATGCTCTGAGGGATAACTATAGCAATTGTACTGGTTTTTTTAAATCTGGGAAGTTTATAAAGAAGCTTAACAATCTGTAAAATAAACTAGAATGCTTCTACTCTCCAAGAAATTATTTTAAAGTTTTATTTGAACTTCTATATTTAAATTTATCTTTAATAATTTTTTTTGCTCTGTTAAGAAAGGACAATAACTCTAAATCAATAATATATTGCAATGATTGTCTAATGATCTGATGGTCAGTGATCAGGCATTTGATAAATAATATGTTCTAAAAAAATGACTCATTAAAGAAAACTTACCATACACAATTTAGCATAAAATTAAATATTTATATTCGTTATAAGATTCTTAACAAGAAGGTTTTATATTTTAGGACAATTAATAAAAATACTGAGTTATTGTGCTCTTATTAAAATTTAATTTTTTACTATCTTTGAATTTTTAAGGCTTAGTTTTACTTACATATAGCATCTATAACATTCAGTATTTTTAAATTCAACAGTGTATTGATAACCGAAATACCGTAAATAATTCCATAACGAAAACAATTTTGTTTCCAAGAACAAGTAAATTAATTTTTTCCATTCACCTTACACTTGTTTCAGTTTCCGATATTCCTGTGTCTAACATTTACTTTTCGTACATTTAAAGGATATTTCTCTTCACTATTGTTAATTCAAATAATTAAGGGAAGGATTTTTCTTACTTTTGTTGATATTTTCTTTTGCGAAATAAATTCGATTTTTTAAAAAAAGATTGTTATAAATTCTTTAAAATCGAAATAGACTGTTCTGGTGTTAGATTAATGATATTTAGTCAAAAAACAGGAAACAACTTTATACACCAAACATTCACAGAAGTAGGGTTGACTGATTGTTAATTAAACATTGCGCTCTGATGCGGTAGAAAATTAATTGCTAAAAACAGCGAGAGAAAGAAATATTGACTCATCCATCATAACTCACAAGAATATACGTGGTATTAATTATATAACAATATATTTCGTTTTTATTTATGCTTTCATTAAAATCATTGATGCAGAAAAGAAAACTCACTTGACACCTAGCGACTCAAGTAGTGGCCAAGTCTAATAATCATGCGGGTAACGAAACACTGAGTCCTACAAGCAACATTAATAGGACATAGTTAATATTGTAACTATTTTACATTTATTTAAACATTGAGACAAAAATTTGTATCCATGCAATTAGAAATATATTTAAAATTACATTATTACTACCGCTAAAAGGTGACGTGTATCCGTAATATTTGTAAGCAAAGCTAGACTTGCCAGCTGAAAGTAAAACATGAGCTACAACCACTGTCTGTTGATAGATAGTAACACTTTACACTTTCTACAAACCCGATCAATCGTTGATTCGGATTTATCTTACATATGACTATTCCAGAAGCAAAAAAGTATTAAAATATCTAACCTGCACAATCGTGTGGTTGGGCCTTAAAGGAATGAGGGTCAAAATGACCCTCCAACGGCGGTTTTAGGTAAGTCCAAAATCTGGCTGTTTTAGTTTTAAGAAAATGTCTAATCCTTTGGTGAACCACCCACTTCAACGGTAGAAAAACAATTTTTACACTTATATGCATCAAAATAAGAAAAAAATAGTCATTAAGGCCTTTTTTTCTAAAAATAGGTGTAGAAAAAATATCACTTAGTCCAAACACTTTATTTATCGTGTCTGAAATAAGAATTCTTGTTTACATGTATAAATTTTCAATTAATCTCATCCACTGATCCTTCATTGCCCTCCCCCCTTCCCTATTTAAAACATCAGCTTCATAAAAAAGGGGGGGGGGTAAGTTAGAAAAGGTCTTGTCGAAAGATCATGCCAAAGAAGTACTTTCAAGTAAAAATATTTCTAACCCCAACTGCAAAGAGTGTGGACAACAATGGCGTCCTCGAACATGGAAGGCTTTCCACAACAGTGTCCAAAGAATAGAAACATCCCAGAGTATACACTTGATAACGTGCTACCCGCTCGCAGTCCTGTGAGAGATATTAGAAATTCTAATATGATTATTTCTTTTCTTAAATTATGCATTTCTCGAGCACGGAACCAAATGGATAATAAAAGGACGTCTACTCACGAGCAGGTAATAAAATCAGAACTGAAGGCATTTTTTTATGGGATTTTTCACTTGTATTATTTTTACGTGGGAAGAAAGTGCCTTTTTATCATGAGTTTGCTGGAAACAAAACAGTAAGAATAATCGGATGTAGTTCAGGCGAGTTATTTGATCTTGGATTACATATGTATGTATTTTTCATTTTAAATTAGGAAATAAAAAAGTTTGTGCCCCCCCTTTTTTTTTCTTTCTTTCTGAATTGAATTAATTCATATTTTATAAGAATGCATTGTTAATAACTACTTATATCATAACGAATGAAGACCTAAATTATTTTTTACCTCAAACTAACAAAAGAAATCTGCATATTTCTTTCCTCTATTAAATTTTTATTCTAAAGTGAAATATTAGAAATATGCATCACTTTTTAATTAAATTATTTACTACAGTGCAAGATTGTTTTATTACGATAAAAGTATGAATATTGTAGAAAAACACTTTTGAGTTATAAATTTTTTTCCCCTTCGAATAGATAGTTTAGCATCGCTCTTTCAATAATAAATTAAATTATTTAAAAAACCCGGAATGTTTGCATATCTTTTTTGATTATAAAATTATTATTACTCTTTCGTTGGTTGGAATTTAAAATTATTATTTTTTTTAGATTTGAACAAATGAGTTTATGATAGGATTATTTTTAATTGCTATGAGTAATCTTTAAGAACGCTTATGACATTGTGTATTTTCGAATATCCTTCCCAGCCCATAACATGAGCAATGATCATTGCTCTCATGAAAGATTTTTCTCTAAGTACTAGCTAAGCAATGATCCAGAGGCACCGCAGTCTAGAAGGACTAAATAAAAAAAAAATGTAAATTCAAGCAATGTATAGTCTAATGTAGATTTTGTGTTTAATAATTTTTTATATGAATAGCTAATGAACGGGAGCCAATTTTGATGCACACACACATATATATATAGTATATATATATATATATAACTACATGTAACTGATATAAAGCTAAAGTTTTGCGTGTTTATTGCAGGTTTAACTCTTGACACATCGTATGCAAGTCAGCTGTCATTCCATTTGTGTTAAGTTTCGAAAAACTGAAAATATGTCGAATGATTTATTGAGGTTTACCGAGCATTGGGCACCAAGTACGTGAAATTCTGCGGAGATCCATCCGATTATAAAGAATTCAACTATATGTAAATTAATCCGGTTGGTATTAATTCGAATGCCAAGATTAGAGCACTCAAAGTGTGTCCCTTTGCTTTCTCTGTAGTCTAAGCAAAACATTCATTGAATTTATTTGCTTTATTCTTGATAGAAGTTAAATCATTTTAAATGATAAAACATTCAAGTCGAGTATTTTTTTTAAATGTTCTAGTATTTTTAGCTGGTAATTTGTTTGGTATATTTTAATTTTTTTAAATTTATGCAACAAAAATTACTAGTTTTACCACAAAAGCCTCTTATAATGAAACACTGGAAGAAAATTCGTTTACCAAAATATTTTCATTACAATGCACAAAAAGTTACGAAATCCAAAAATAAGGAAGCGGAATATCGAGAAAATATTTACTTCTGCGTTCATTGCGCAGTTTTAAGGACCGTATTACTCAGAATAAACAAGCGAACAAATAAGTGCCAAACATTGGAAATCCCGTTTGAGAAGTTGCCAAAGCTCTCTGATTACTGGCACTATTTGTTTGGTAGAACTGCAAGAGCAGTTTAATTTGTATCAAAGCACACACTCTCAATATATCTAAACACGAAAGATATGACTATTATGAAAATATGTTCAAATTCCTAGAAACTTCAAACCTAATGAGACATATGATGGTAGCGTATGCTTAAAAGGGCAAGAGGATTTTCAAATCAATACATTTCTGATAGAAGCTGATGTTCTTAAGGTTAAATTAGACAAAATGTCCATTGTTAATGAAGATTTTGGCAAATACTTTAAGTCTTCACAAAATTTGGCTTAATGAATTACTTTGAAGTTAAAGATAAGAGGAAAATTTTCTAATTATCAAAGATAATCAGGAACCAACTTCGTTAGCTATAAACTTATATATCCGAAATAACACACAATTGAATAAATACAGTAGCTATAATACTGGAAATTAAAATGTAGCCCTTTACAAATGATTACGAGAAAAAGGGATAATTTAATCTACCCGAAAATTGACATATTATGAAAAATATTTGTATGAAAATGGCAAATTAATTGATTTAAAGGTTAATTTATTCTTCAAAAATAATTCACACAAACCTGCAAGATCTACAAAACAGACAAACAAGTTGAATACCTTTATACTTTTTAATTGATGCATATTTCACAAGAAAGACTTTAAAGTAAAAATAAAAAGAAACCTTCGTTGAAAAAAGGCCAAAGAGGAATTTCTATAAGCCGCCTGTAAACATGTAATACAGTTTCACATGAATAAAATAAATGAAATTTTAGTGAAATATAGTTATTTCTTTGGCTTAGGGCAACGAAATATATAAATACATCCCACATTGACCTGATTCATAACTACTAAATATCATATATAGCAAGTATCATTGCGCTGACTTCACTTTTTCTTTTCTCATTATGATATTTATTCTTTGCTATTAGAATAGATACAGAATAATACGCTTCTTAGATATTATATATTCTAAGATACGTAATATTTCCCTTCTTCTCAAATTATTACTATTAATAACCTCTCTCTTTGAAGACTGACTTAAGCTAATTCAAAGTTAACAAAAGGAACAAAAAAGAAAATAAATCCAGTACTCCTTTTCATGAAGATAATTTTCAGAAAGCTATTCCATAAAATAGTATAACTTATAAAATGTGATATTATTATATTAAGGCAAATTATTACAATTCAGTTTATCATTCTAGCACTTTTACAATAAATAAATATGAAATTAAAGCTAAGAAAAACGCTTAGAAGTGATGTTTAATGTATTTTTGTTAATAAAAATAGTTTCCACTGACTACTAGAGTAAAATGTTTTCAAACATTTACATATTTTTGATGCACGTAGCATTTAATGAAAAGCTCATTCATTTTATGCCTTCAATTTTTTTGTAAGGATGTATCTTATTGTGCAATTGGTATAAAAAAACTACTCACACAGAATAGAAATAATTAAGATGCTTTTAATTTTTTTAAGTATTTTTAATCCTTATTTATATTTATTAACTGTGTATTCTAATGCACTGAGTACATTTTAATTATATAATATAAAAAAGAAAGGTAGTTGGTCTTTCTTTTTGGCATTTGAAAAAACTAAATCAATTTAAGTAAATTTGGAATTGAAAAATTTATACAGTTAAATCAAATTACATAAAGAAAAAAAAGTGGTGGGGGGGGGTCTTGTATGAGCAGTCTTTCAGATCTTTCGTAGTTACATAAAACGTTTGACGTTATAATTAAAATCTAACATACTTGACTGATGTTCAATTACACCAAAAATGGTAAAATCAGGGGAGATTTTAATTTTTCATTTCTCAAGCAGATGGATCAAATTTTTATCTGCATAAACAGCTCGAAGGGAACACTAAACGTTAATGTCAATTTAATTATGTAATTATAGATAATTAATATGGCTAATGATCGTTTTTTGATTCTTAGTTTAGGGATATTTGGGGAATTCTGTTAAGTTCACCTAATATTCGAACACTCAAAGCAATTCATATAAAGACTATTCAGCATCTTGTAATTTCCAAACATTCAGTGATTAACGTTAGGAATTTTCTATCATTGCATTTTAATTTCTTATAATTCATTTTTGTATGTGGTTATAAAATTAATTATAATAAAGTTTTATTTTTGCTAATCACTTTAAATGAAAATCATTGTTTTTAAATTATTTTGTGCTTAAATAATATATAACAAATATTTAGGGTTTTTTTCTTACATGAAAAATTTAAAAATTAAGTAAATGGGTCTCTCTACTTACTTTTTAAATAAATTTGAAAATTTTAAACGTTTTACATTTATACATTTTTCTTTTGATAGTTAAAATTAAGGAAACAATGTATTTATTTTTGGTACAAAAATCTTTGAAAAAATGTTGAGTACAAGTTTTTGCATCAGCTAGAGTCTCTTAGACACTCATTTAACACTAAGGAGTTTAAATTTGCAGACGTCAAAAATTTTCTAACTGTTTGTTACAAAATTTTGAATTTAATAGAAATCAGAGAGAGGAAGATAAGTATGCAGCCTTAGAGTAAGAGAATGTTTGACAAAATTAAATGACCATGTTGAGAACAATCAATTAATACTTTAATATATTTTTGTTCCTCCAGATCAATTTCCAGAGAAATCAATTTTGTCCCGCTGCGTTAAGAATTGGAAAAGCAATAAAGGTGTTTTATTTTGTTGTTGACGTCTATACATTATAAATAATTAAAAATGTCTGGAATCGCATGATGTTATTTCATATTTAAATATGTGTGATTGCTACGTATAAATATTTTTTCTTCATAATGGCTGTTTGTCTTAAAAAATTCTGGCTATATATATTGAAACACGTTTTAAAATGATCAATACCACTGCAGGTGTACATAAATTGAATTATCTTTAAAAGCCAAATGTAGTTTTTTTATTTAAGAGAATAGCATAAAATACTAAGAACTAAGGACCTAACATTCATAAATTCATGTGAATCATTTGACTCTCAAGATCTCTGCGAGCACAGATACATCCAACTGCTGTTTTCAGATAAAAGATAACAATTTAAATAAATTTGCATATTTTCAATTTATTTATTTTTAAGATAAATGCACAATTTTTTAAAAAACTGTTTTTCACATGAAAACTTTTGTATGACTTTTGTGTGACGGAGTCAATTTATAGGGATTATAGGGTTTATATTCATTTCGCAGATAGTTTGTCATGAATAGTAAATGCCTATAAATAATGAGAAAATCAATGTAAGAAAATAAAAATAAAAAAGTAATAGAATAAGTAATATAAGAAAAAATTCCGAATGTAGTAAACTAATGATATTGTTTCTTCAGTATTTTATTTTAAATTTTAACACAAGTTGATGAAAAAATAGAGGCCACAGGCATTACAATTTCTAATTAAATATTTTTCAGTTAAGAATTTTCATTAAAAATTCTTTAGTGTATTATTACTTCTGTGGTATACTATTCCTTCTGTGTAAGCGTAAAATAAAAATAATTTTAAAATCTATGAGAAGAAACTGAATATTTCAAACTAACACTGAAATTTTATACAAATATGACTTTTTAATACATCTGAGTTATTAGAAAACATTTAATCAATGACCTACGAAGAAATTTTGGATCTTTGGGAAGTTTTTACATAAGTACCTTATTACTTTTATTTTTTTCAGGAAAAAAATTACCTTTTCCTAACCTTCTTTTTCTAATTATATCTTTTATTCCTCCGTATAAATACATGCAGGTGAGACTGTGAAATTTCAGTAATGTGCTAGAATGCGTGAGGATTGTAGACAATTGCGTAAGCTTTCAAGAGTAATAATTTAATTCCAAATATTTTTTCACACGTGTCAGTTAATACTTCCCCTTACAAGATAACACAATATAGAAATTTACAAATCGGAAGCAAGAAATAACCTAGCGACTGATCTCTTTGAACGAAGTCTCTCTAAAGTTGTCTCTCTATCTTTCTCGTTATTTCTATTTATCCTTCCTCAAAAGTACCATGGAGAATTGAATTTTAAATACAATCAAAAGATTTCGTGTTTGTGAGTTCTTAGCAGTGTCCTCTGAAAAGGGGTTTGCTAAAATAGTTATTTAAGGGGTCTATAACGTCCGTATAAAGTTTCTCTCTGTTCCCAAGAAGCTGATTGACCAATCGAAAAAAATCTTTATATTTATAAAACGTATTATAAATATTTATTATTAATTATATAATAATTATTAATATAATTATACTTATTGTTAATAATATAATATTATATAATACTTATTACAATATTATAAACGTATTACAAATATTTATAATTTTTTTCTTTATAAATACTTATTAACGTAAAGGGTAAATTGAGAAATCTCAAGCAGGAATAAGCATAAAAATTACAGAATTGTATTCAGTTCTTGGATTCAAATTACGTACTATTACTGTTTAGGCAGTGGCGTAACGGAAATAATTGCCCCCCCCCCGGAAGGTCAGGTCTTGGGGCCCCAAGCCGGATCTTAGAAATATATACTTGCTAGAAAAGTCTGCTTCACCTAGTACTGCTTACATAAACGACGGGAAAAAATTTCAAAACTGGAATTTTAATATTTTTTTTAAAATTATATTTTATTTAGTTCATTACAAGTATTGAGAAAAACAAAAGTGAACTCGGATTGCTTTCATAGCTTTGAAAATAAGAACAGGTTTGTAGTGTTACCAACAAAAATCAAGCAGAAAAAGTCTGTGTTCACTGTTATAATAGTAACTATAAAAATTATTTAAATAGGATAATGAGCTATTTAACAGCTGGTTGGATAACCCCGTGTGTTGAAAACTTCCTGAAGTCGTTTCGGCATTGAATTATTAAGTCTAGTGGTTTCTTCAGAGCTTATCTTCTCTCATTCGTCCGTAAGAACACTCTTTTCTAGCAAGTGTATATATATTTATACAAAGGATTGCCAAACCATAACATAATGTGCCTTTATACATCACGTAAAAATATTTATCATTAAACTTTTTCTGAATGCAAAATCAACCGGAGTCTGAGTAAACGGAGTAAATAATGTATAATATTAGAGAGTATTTATAATATTTATTAAAACTGGAAATCTCTAACAATAGATAACCTGGGAACTTAAATAAAAACATACACCAAGAAAGACACGAACACTGAAAAATAGTTTTAGATTTAAAATTCTTACGAAAGAAAAAAGGTATCACTTACCTGATTTTTTATTTCTGAATCCTGGGATGAACTTGACCTTAAGTTCGATTACATTCTAGCGCAAAAACTGCAACTTTTAATAAGGAGAGTTCTTTGTATGAAGCAAAAATGATTTTATGAAAATGAAATAAAAAACTGATACATTCCATTATGCTCTCTTCTCATTATGCTTCATTTGATTGAATACTCATCAATCTATCATCAAATAATCATTTAAAATGCTCTCTATGCCTTTCCAAGTATCGTAATGCTATTTTACTTGAAAAAAAGCATAACAGATGTACGTTATTTACGACTTTGCTAAATGAAATTGAAACACATGGGGGGGGGAGACTAAAGATGTCAATAATTTTCTCTGCTGTTTCTTAAAAAGTAAATCATGTCTTTTTTCTCCTCCCTACTGCTAATGTAATGTATGCAGAGTAATAATAGCAGTGCTAAAATTTTTGTATCTTCCTAGCATTTTATCCGATTCACCTTCTGACTGTTTTATTTGTTAGTAATTAAGGTTTAAAAAGAAAACCCACTAAAGAAAAAGTATCTCTCGTTGCCTGGATTACAGCAAATGAAAAAATAAGTTTTTTGATTTGGCTGTAGGATTAAAGATATGTAATGAGCGTATGAAAGTTTTGATGATGAATGGATGACGTTTGATCGCTAATTGGAAAATCGCTTAAAAATTCGATTTTTAAAAATCTGAAGCGAACTTTGAGAAAATCTACGTTCATGGCGTCAGTCAGGCTTTGGGCCCCCTAGAAGCCTTGGGCCCCCCAGCAGTGCGGGGGTTGTCGGGGTGCACGTTACGCCACTGCGTTTAGGTGCAATATACATTAATTTTTTAAATTTTGTATTGAATTTTTATTTTGATATTCTTTTTTTGTGTGTGTTTTATTTTAAAAGTTTTGAATTATCTTTGAAATGGTAATAAAGAAATAAATTTATTATTTTCCATGTCCTTCAATACATTAATTTTTAACCGTTAATTTGTAATCTATATAAGTAGAGATTAATGGCCTTCCCTTGCAAAAAAATTAGTCAGTGGACATTTTTTAAGGCGATTTGGTACCAACTTTAGATTTTTTGTTTTGTTTTTAATATTTAAAATTTGATTTCATTTATATTTTATGAAAATTAATATTTAATAATAATTACATATAAATTTTTTTAATATGTTGAAAAATGTTTGTAAAATTTAAATTTTTTGAACTTTTTTAAACATTTTTTAAATTTCTAAAGCTTTTTTAAATATTTCTCTTTCCTTTCAAAACTTTTTTCCATAAAACTGTGCATGGGTTTTTCTGCTGATGCTCTTTAATTTTTTATTAGTTTTTTTATAGTTAATCTTCCAAAATTCACAAGAAACCTTAATTTTGATTTTGAAATTTTTCAGAAAATGTACTAAACATGTTAGAGCATATTCCATGCACAGTTTTACAAAACATTCATTTCAGAACATGTATAAAAATTTAAAAACCCATACTTCAATTATCAAAAAGGCCTTAGGGTTTTGAATAATAGTATATGTACAAATATTGAACGTGGAAAAATATGAGTTTGAAGTTTTCATTCCATGAATAGCATGATATAATATTCATCGAATAGTCTGAAACTTTTATGAAATGTTAATTAGCTTATTTAAAACTGATTACCATAAAAATTGCACAAATGTAGAACAATTAAACAGTATACTGAGTATACTGCCATAATGAATGCATAGAAGAAAACGAATGAAAGATCAATATTACATAAAACTTTATCTTAATGATTATAAAAAAATACACACACTTCAGAGCTAAATCCATGTTCAGAGCTAATGTACAACATGTACAAAAGATGTTTTTGCCTTTATATTTATTTCCATGATTTTAAAAGCTTTCGCCTATTCAATATTGTTCACGAATGATAGCAAAATCAAATAACAATTTCTTAGTAAAATATATCCAAATCTAGGAACTGCATGTGTGCAATTGTTTAAATAAATATCTTAAATTATTTTAATAATAAAAGTGTTGAATTTCACACACACACATGGGATATATATATATATATATATATATATCACCAAAAATATATATAAAAATGAGAGAGTTTTGCTGTGTGTTCTTGCGAATTAGATTTTTAATTATCTGAGTTATCAAAATGAGATTTAGTATTTGTGCTTTGCTAACATCCGTTTTGAAGTTTTAATTTCATTCATAATAATATCATATAAAACCCGTAAAACTTTTAAATCTTGACCACAAATCCATTTGCTCTTCCAATAAACAATTCCCAGACTAGAATTTTTGTATGAATTGCACAATTCTTCCTTCAAAATATTTGTTCCTGCATATATAATTCAATCTCATTTACGTGCGGTAGAAAAATAATTAATTCATTTTTTATCAGGCTCTTTTATTGCAGGTAATCTGAAATCTGAAATGTGGAAGTGATAGTTGCTGTCCAGCATCACATATTGCTACACAACTTGATAAAAAAATGCTGTAAAAGTTTTGAAATTTCATAGACATGCTTATAAAGATTCAAGGTACCAAATAAGCTAATAAAATTTTTTCATATTTTTATGATTTTTAGGTACCCTATCGCCTTAAACATAAACTTAATCTTAGGAACACCAGTTAGAAGTCGTCAAATGTCTTAAAATGGAATATAAACTTTTATTTTATATTTAGTCATTACTATATGCTGACCTTCTTCACGCCTTATATTTTTATGAGGCTTTTTGGGTGAAAGTTGAAACTTTGAACTTTGAGTTTTTTTCTTTGGTTCCTTTTTTTCAAAATATATTAAATTAATTTGTCCATTATTCGTACTTAGCAGTGATGTGACCACTTCCGACGGATAATGAATCATTAACTTCTAGGGACAAGAAATAACATCGTTTGAGAACCTACCCAATTAACTCAAATTTGTTTTTTAAAACTTTTTTTTAATTCCGACTATTAAGGACATCAATCATTTGGTAGTTTTTTTCTTTATTAATATACTTGGATATTGATGTTTTATTTCTTTTTATAATAAAAAATAGATCTCTTTTGTTTAAGTAAAAAACATATATCGAAAGTAAATTAAGAAAATTAAATGCATTTTATATTATTTTCAATAAAGAGAGTGAGATGGATCACATACGTTTTTAATCACTTATAAAGAAAAAGTGAAGCTTAAATAGTTTTCTCTTGTAATGCATTTGTTTTTCCTACATTAATGACACTTAAAAAGAAATTATTCTAAATCCGCACTGTGTGAATTCATTCATTTATTCATTTAATTTTTTCTTCAAATCAGAATTTATGGCAAAAATGGAAGGGAGTTTAATTTTCGTAATTCGCATTGTTATACTATACTTATTTTTAGTCAAAAATTCTAGTAAAAAATGATTCTATAAAAACTAATTTAGTCTTAATTTTAAGAAAAAAAATCTTAAATTTAAATTTTTTCCTCTTTAAACAAGTGCTTCCCAAACTTTCAGTAAGACAATATTTCAAATTATCAGTATTGATTACTCAATGAACACCCGACTGACGACATTGTCAGTCGGTACTAGAAGGCTCGGCGTCAAATGGTCAAGAAGCCAAGCTCGGTTGTTGGATAAATAAATAAAGTATTGATGACCCAATTTTGAATGAGAATTTTCCTCCCCTCCATACAATGACAAAACATTAGATGCCATAATAATGTACTTTGACGCAAAAACTTCAATACGAACCTAATTACAAACTGTACAAATTAACAATATAGGTATTAAGTTTTGAATATGTTACTTTTAAGAGTTAGAGGAAAGTAATTATATTACTTTTCATAGTTCAGAATGCATTTTGTTTTGCTTCCTTTCGGTAAATTTATAACCTTTTGAAATAATTCTTTACCTTCGACCTTTCGATAGGCTCACCCCTCACGTAAGGTTATCTAGGGGCACTCCCCACTGTTTGAGAAACGCAGTTTTAAACATTTTTATTTGCAAAAATGCTATTATATTGATTGTTGAACTGGTCTACAATGCTACTAAAAATGCAACTAAATTCACCTATGTGCTCATGTACAAGGAAGGAGTTTAAAATAAAAATATATTCCATAAAATTAGATTATACATCAAAGCTGTGTGACATTTTTTTTCTGCATGAATAGGACACAGACATGCGTTGTGTAGTTTTATAAGCTGTCATAAAAATAGGGAAAAACGCGGAGGGGTAATCTCAGTTAAATTAAATGCGAGACATTAAGACCGTTTGACTTGACTATGTCTAAACAAGCAATAACTGCTGGATAATACCCAATTAATAATAATAATGTTAATAAAAAATTTTGATAATTGTATCTCGTCATTAATAATTTTTGTACGGAACAAATGTAAATATTATCATAATTTTTGAGGGAAAATGAAAATGAGTTACAAAATGTCGATGACGTAAATTAAAGTATTGTATTACCGAGTACAAATGAATTACTCTTATCGAAAAATAAGAAATAACCACTTTTTATTGTAAAGGTAGAAATAATAATTTATCATGTATTTATTATACAAATATGTATTATAACAATGATAGTAACTTCCATTACCATCAAATGATCTATATTGACACTTCTTTAATTCTAATTTTGGGAAAAAGAGTTTTGAGAAAGCTTAAAGAGGCACAAAGGTACAATGAAAGAGAGATCTCTTCGTGTGTATTGATTTTTTAAGCAGTTGGCAGGAGTTATATGTTACAGATTCATTACTCACTGAATTCGATTTAATAATAAATCATGATGTCAACCAATCATCTTCGCAAAATGTTGACGTATCACTACTTTGTTTATAACATGGATATGTTTTAATTGAATTTTAAATAAATTTCAAATTTATTTCAGAAAATATTCTTTGAATTTAAAAAATATAATGTTTTAGATTATTGTAATCTTATTAGAAAATATAAATAATTCTTTTTCATGAATAACTGCAACTCATCGAGTGTGCAATATACAATTGCCACATTCCGGCCTCGAATATTCTGTAGATTGTTCATAAATTTAATTACAAAAGAAATAAGAATTCTGAAACGCCTTAAAGGAGAAGTTAAACCCGTAAGTGACGCGGGCGTGTATCTGCTACTGCGTTTAGTGCCCCGGATGTGTATACTCGTTTTTTCAAAGGACGACATTTTGCAATGAGTTGCTCTGTTTAAAACTAATAGCATGGTTTTGGAATACAATAAAACGAGATTAACAGCACTTCTAAAGAATTTACTTATTTCGGAGATAAAGGTGGAGAAGGAACTTGAAAGGTATACTACTGGAAAGAGGAAACTCATAGCTAAGCAAATTTTCACTACCGTTAACGTCTTCTAAGGAAAGTGTGATATGAAAATATGTTATTTGTGCAAGGAAAATTATTCACCCCAAATCTCGCTATCAATGCATTGAAGGTGTTGCTGGTTTATGTGTTCAACCATCTTTCAGAATATATCACACAATAGATAAATTTCAATTTTTAAAATTATATTTGAACTCCAGACATTGAATTTTTTTTATTTTCATTTTATTTTTTTATCTTTATTTCCCTTCCCTTTTTTAAAGTGAAAATAAGCAATTTTTAGGTTGAAAAACATGCCCCCCCCCCAATTAACCGCGTAACAACGCTTGCCATTGGGAAAAATGGTGGCACTGGGGTAGGGGGTGAATTTCGTAGCTTTTCTTCAGCAGTTAAAGGGTTAAATATTACTCACGATAATACTAATTGAAATAAACCCATGAACACAATAATCGTTATATTACCTATGATAACACTAGTTTAAATCTTTCACGACGATTGAAGGCTCATGTCGAGGTGAGCAATGGTATATATCAGCCTATTTTCGGAAAAATATTCACATAAATTAAATTTTTGGTTCAATTATTTTAATTTTTAATACAGTATTAGAGGACCACTCAGTTAATTCTCTGAAGTAATTTAAAGACGTATCGTTACATTTTCCTTAATTATTCTATAAATTCAAAGATGATACACTAAACACTCAATTTAATGCTATCCAAGTTCTAAGAGGTATTAATGCAACTCCAGGATCATAAAGTATTCATTTTCACATCGAAAAAGAAAAAAGTATCAAGAATACGTGCTTTGTTTACATATCAAATTACGAAGTTATAGAGTGAACTCCACTATTTACATTATTCATCCCTACCTGGTTCCGTATTTTATTTCAAAACAAAATGACTAAAAATAAAAAAATATTTTTGAAGAATTCGACTATAATAGACATATAACTACAACAAAAGGTAAGAAAAAAATTAATTAAATGTTCCATCAAAGAATTCATATTTTGTATACCTGTCCTTTGAGTTAGTTTAAACGGGAATTCTTATTTGACACATAAGGCTGTGAAGTAACATTTGATGTCTACGCATATAGGATACACCTGCCATGAAAGGATACACAGAGCCCACATGTCTACATAAAGCATATGTTCTCAATCCAATCCTAAGAATCATATATTTAAAGTCTAGTTCATTTCTTACCGATAGGGAAAAAACTCGTCCCCCACGACCTTCGTTGTCTTTCCAGCGGAGTGAAGATAATTAATGGTATGCCCCTTCCCGAGGGCAAAGGTCCAAATCAGAGGAAGATGAATTATCCAGTCAGAGAGTTACTCCAAGCTTGGAGAAGTAACAACTGGAAATCCCCTTCAGAGAAGTTAAGGCATTGCATTTTCATGTGACACAGAAACAACGATTTGGCCTGTAGTTTGACTTACAAAATTTTTTTTGTATTGTTTATTTGCAGTATCAGTTTGTCTCTTTTCTCTATTACTCTCGAGATTTTGATTAAAAAGAAGTCGTTTAAAGATTTCTGAAGAAATCATATTGGAAAAATGGTTTGTTTATTCATTATTTTACATTAAAATGATAATATATATATATATATTTATTTATGTATTTCCCTACAACAAAGACATAAAAAAACATTAATAAAAACTGAAAAAATTGAAATTGCAAGTTAACTAGACAATAGATTTTGGATAAATGAAAAATCAAAATAATAGAGTTAAATATAAAAATATGAATGTTACAGTATTATAAATATTGCTGACTCAGGACAGCTTATATATAAAATAATTTATATAAAAGTGGGGTTGAACATATTTTGTGGTCCGCCAACCTTCCCTCTATTGAAAATAATATGATATAAAAATCTAAATCCATTACGAGAAAAAGGTAACTTACCTAAAAATTGAATTCAAAAAGGCAGATCCCGAGCTAAATCTGAGTACAATAAGTAAGTTTTTGCCAGATTCTGGACCCAAATACAAATTCAAAACATAGGAATGACTGAATAGTAGCACTTAGAAAATGTATGAAAAGAATAAAAATAAAAATAAAAATGTAAACATACTACAAATACCTTAGAGACTCTAAAATTATATATGATTTTAAAAAAAAACTAAGAGAATAAGTAATTTTATCTAAATTTAAAATTTGGAGGTAACTATAACTATCCAGGAAAAATAATAAACTATGGAATTTCAATTTTTACTGTTTAGAATTTCTTTATTCAAATAACTATTTATAAACTTAATTGGGTATTTTTGAATTAAGCAGTATTTAGGGAAATGTTTCTAGTTTTTAAAAAAATTTTCTGATTTTTTTAAAATTAGAAATTTATTGTGTTGTATGTAAATAATAACAATATTTCTGAATATAGAAAGACGTACATTGCTTTCCCAATGAGGTACTTTTATAATATTGAATTTAAAGTCTTCTCGTTTGTCATAAATATTAGTAACTATTTCACTATCTTTTAATTTAATTTCTATATCAAGAAAATTTGCTTCATAGTTGTTACTATTTGTCTGTATTAAATTTAGATATCGTGGATAAAAACTGGTCTTAGGTTTAAAGTTGCCTTTCTTGCCGAAAAAGATTATATCATCTATATAGTTAAAAATGTAACATTCTGAGTTGTCAGTGAAACTATTTTCAAAATAATGTAGATATAAATTGGCAAGACAATTTTTAGCTGGGCAACCTTGTGGAAAACCTTTAATCTGTTGATAATAGCTACCATTATAATATACATAGTTCTCTTTTAGAACAAATCTAAGTAGAGAAGCAAATCTATCATTATTGACATTTTTAAATAATTTATCTTTTTTTAATTCTACAAGTATTTTAATCATATCATCAATATTAATAGAGTTAAAAAGATCTTCAAAATCTAAACTATATACTGAAGAAAATTTTTTATCTTTAATTTGTTCAATGAGTTCTTTAGTATTTTTAAGTATGCTGAGGTGTTAAGATTATTTATTGTATTGTAATATTTCATGGAGAATTTTGCCTGATGTGCTGATATATATGTATTAAAATCATTAGTAACTGCTTTAAACTTGACTGTGTCTTTATGAAATTTAGGAGTAAGAAATACATGTGGAAATTTAAAATTATTATTAATTTGTATTTTTAATTGTTTACAAAAAGCCAAAATTCGATTTTTTTTTTTTTGTCTATCAGAAATTGATCACTTAATAAAAGCTGTATTATTGTCAAAATGTTTGTTGATTATTAATCTATAATAATATTTACATATAAAGGCAAAATGTCCTGGCACATTATCAATATAAAATATAATAAATTTATTTTGCAATTTTTAAATGTGATTTTAAATACCATTAAAGAAGATACTATCTGTACTAAAGTTATATTTATTAATCTGTTGTGTTTTTTTTACATTTGCTTTCTGTGAATGCCTCTAAAGGAATACTATATTTAATAACAATGTTGTAAATGAATTGCTCAACATAATTATATAATTGATTTCTTATAATTGTATCATTATTTAAAATCATTTGTCTAAAACAAATACCGTTATTCATTATTTTTCTGAGATTATTGTCTTTTACAAAATTGAGATCACCAGAAAAACATGCAGGTGATATTCATCTTAGAATTTTTAAATTCATTACAATTACATTTTAAGTTTCCCTTCTTTATAGGCACAATATAGTTAAACATTGACCTATCTAATTTTTTATTATAGTTAAAAGCCTTTATATATATATATGATATTATGGATTGGGAAAATCGACAAGTGTTTTTGAATATGCTAGAAAAATTAATGTTATCAAACGATTTATTCATATATAATAATGTACAATATTCTGTTTGATATTTTTTATTTTATGTTTACGTATCACAAAAAGTTGTGACAATTTTTTTTATCCGAATTTAGTACACTGTAATACATAATTCTGTCTTACTCAGTCCAAACATGAAAGATTTAATGTGTTTTA